>VMKM01002276.1:0-79892 GCA_008360985.2 Macquaria ambigua
AAGTCTCCCAGCAGTCTAGGCCTATATCAGCATAACTCAGGGGTGGCTCAGGGGTCACCTGAGTCAGCCCTACTATAAGCTTTATCAAAGAGGAAAGTCTTAAGCCTACTCTTAAATGTGAAGAGGTTGTCCGCCTCCCGTACACAAACTGGGATCTGGTTCCACAGGAGAGGAGCTTGATAGCTGAAGGCTCTTGCTCCCATTCTACTTTTAGAGACTCTAGGAACCACAAGGAACCCTGCATTCTGGGAGCGCAGTGCTCTAGTGGGGTAATAGGGTACTATGAGCTCTTTAAGATATGATGGTGCCTGACCATTTAGGGCTTTGAAGGTGAGGAGAAGGATTTTAAATTCTATTCTGGATTTTACAGGGAGCCAGTGTAGAGAAACTAGTATTGGAGAAATATGATCTCTTTCCTGGTTCTTGTCAGTAATCGTGCCGCAGCATTCTGAATCAGCTGAAGAGTCTTAAGGGACTTTTTGGGGCAGCCTGATAATAGAGAGTTGCAATAATCCAGCCTAGACATAACAAATGCATGGACTAGTTTTTCTGCATCTTTTTGAGACAGGATGTGCCTGATTTTTGCAATGTTACGTAAGTGAAAAAAGGCAGTCCTAGAAGTTTGTTTTATGTGGGAGTTAAAGGACATATCCTGATCAAAGATAACTCCAAGATTCCTTACGGTGTCGCTGGAGGCCAGGGCAATGCCATCTAGAGAAACTATATCTTTTGATAATGTGTTTCGAAGGTGTTCAGGGCCAAGTACAATAACTTCGGTTTTGTCTGAGTTTAACATCAGAAAATTGCAGGTCATCCAGGTTTTTATGTCCTTCAGGCATGCTTGAAGTTTAGCTAATTTATTAGTTTCATCTGGCTTGATCGATAAATATAATTGGGTATCATCTGCATAACAATGAAAATTTATGGAGTGCTTCCTAATAATATTGCCTAAAGGAAGCATATATAAGGTGAATAGAATTGGTCCAAGCACAGAACCTTGTGGAACTCCATGACTAACTTTGGCGTGCATAGTGGATTCATCATTAACATATACAAACTGATATCGATCTGATAAATAGGATTTAAACCAGCTTAGTGCGGTGCCTTTAATGCCAATTAAATGTTCTAGTCTCTGTAATAGAATGTGATGGTCAATGGTATCAAATGCAGCACTAAGATCTAATAAGACAAGTACAGAGACAAGTCCTTTGTCGGATGCAATTAGAAGGTCATTTGTAACTTTCACCAGTGCTGTCTCTGTGCTATGATGCACTCTAAAGCCTGACTAAAAATCCTCAAACAGCTTGTTGTTGTGTAGAAAGTCACAACTGATTGGCAACTGCTTTCTCAAGGATCTTAGAGAGAAAAGGAGGGTTAGATATAGGTCTATAATTTGACAGAACCCCTGGATCAAGAGTGGGCCTTTTTAGAAGAGGTTTAATTACAGCTACTTTAAAGGACTGTGGCACATAGCCTTTTAATAAGGACAGATTGATCATATCTAGTAAAGAAATGCTAACTAAGGGTAAAACCTATTTAAGCAGCCTAGTTGGGACGGGGTCTAAGAGACACGTTGATAGTTTAGATGAGGAAATCATGGAAGTTAGTTGACTATGGTTGATGGGAGAAAAGCAGTCTAAATGTATATCAGGTTCTACAGTTGTTTCTAAGGTTCCTGTGTTTGAAGATAAGTCAGTAACAACTGAGGGCAGGAGGTGCTGAATTTTGTCTCTAATAGTTAGAATTTTATCATAAAAGAAGCTCATAAAGTCATTACTACTGAGGTCTATAGGAATACATGGCTCAACAGAGCTGTGACTCTCTGTCAGCCTGGCTACAGTGCTGAACAGAAACCTGGGGTTATTCTTATTTTCCTCTATCAATGATGAGTAGTAGGCTGCTCTAGCATTACGGAGGGCCTTCCTATACATTTTAAGACTATCTTGCCAGGCTAAACGTGATTCTTCCAGATTGGTGGAACGCCATTTCCTTTCAAGTTTTCGCGATGTTTGCTTTAATTTGCAGGTTTGCGGGTTATACCATGGAGCTAACCTCCTCTGTTTTATTATCTTCTTTTTTAGAGGGGCGATAGAGTCGAGTGTTATTCGCAGTGAGCCTGCAGCACTATCAACAAGATGATCAATTTGGGAGGGACTAAAGTTAGCATAGGAGTCAACTGTTACATTGAGACACGGAACTGAATTAAATGCCGATGGTATCACTTCCTTAAATTTAGCTACAGCACCATCAGATAGACATCTAGTGTAGGAATGTTTGCCTAATGGTGTGTAGTCCAGTAATAGGAATTCAAAAGTTATTAAATAATGGTCTGATAAAAAAGGATTCTGTGGAAAGACTATTAGATGTTCAATTTCAACACTTGAGTTTATTTTTCATGGTAAAGTTGTGCTCTTCAATTATGCATGCAAACTACCAGTACTGTATGTTTCACAAGTATGAACGTCAGGCACGGACTCAGAAGCAGACCACAAAAACGTTGGAGGTAAAAACAAGAATTTATTTAACAAAAAACGCTGGATACTAGGCAGCCAAATGAGAACAAAAAATCACTTGCAAAGGACGGCAAAAGGCAACTAAGAAAAAGACACTTCAGCAGGTCGCTAGGAAAAATTGTTCAAAAAGGCCTGGAGCGCTTGGCTAGGGAAACAAAGACGAACTGGCAGACACACTAGGGAGAACTGAGACTATATACACAGAGGGGAAGACACAGGTGGGAAGCATCAGGGTAATTACTCCAGGGCACAGAGGGGCGGGGTGGTGCTCCAGCCTAAGCATGACAGTATGCGATAACTCCCTTGTTTAATCTGTGACACCTTCTAAGCCAGTGGCTGCACACCATTACCCTCAAGTGTTTTTTAAATGTCTAGTGGTTGAACAGGTTGAAACTGTTGATATCAAACATAATATTTGCCAGTTTGCCTCTCTCCACTCTCTCCTCTCTCTTCTATCTCTTGTGGTAGACCACAGTGGCTCATAATGTTACCATGAGAAAAGTATATGTGTTTGGAGAGTTGAGAAAAAGTTGTGGTGTTGTTGGTTGTTGAAAAGCAGACCTCCTAACGTCTTAATATACGATGATCCAGCTAAAGCTTCTTAGGACCCTTAAGAAATCAGTGCCTCCCACAATAAACTGCTGTGGGGTACTGCACAGAAACAAATGCATTAGCAAGCTTTTGCTTAGCTGCCGGAATCCCAATGCCAAATCATGCATGCCTGCTATTCTAGCTTTTTGCGCTGTGGTGTCACTGAACTTCCAACCAGCTCACCATTAAAGAAAATTTGTACAGTATATGCATCCATCCATCCATCCATCCATTTTCTTCTGCTTATCTGGGTCTGAGTTGTGGTGGCAGTAGGCTAAGCAGGGTAGTCCAGCTCCTCCTGGGGGATCTCGAGGCGTTCTCAAAGCAGATGAGATATCTATCCCTCCAGCATGTTCTAGATCTACCCCGGGGTCTCCTACCAGTTCTACAGTATATGTTTTTATATTTTTAGCCACACTGGCAGAGTGTCTGTCCAGATATAATGGATTGCCATGAAATTTGGTTCAGATATTGATTTTCCGTAGACAACATACTTTGGTCATCTCCTGACTTTTGTTGCCATGAGCTGTGGAACCAGCTCCCAGTTTGTGTACGGGAGAGAGACACCCTCCTCACATTTAAGAGTAGGCTTAAGACTTTCCTCTTTGATAAAGATTATAGTAGGGCTGACTCAGGTGACCCCTGAGCCACTCCTTAGTTATGCTGCTATAGGCCTAGACTGCTGGGAGACTTCCTATGATGTACTGAGCTCCTCTCTCCTCCTCTCCCTCTCCATCTGTATGCACTCATATCCCATCAATACTTGTTACTAACTCAACTTCTTCCCGTAGTTGTGTGCTTTCTCTCTCTCTCTCTCTCTCCTTCTGTTGCTTTCTGCAGGTATTTCTGCCTCCGGAGCTGTAGAGTCTGGATCTATGGTTGCAGGCCACCTGCTGCCCCCATGTTCCTGCTCTGCACCCACTGCTGCTATTACTGTTATTGCTCTTATTAGTATCACTGTTATTATATTGCTATTAGTATTATTTTTATTAATATTAACATCAATACCATTACCACAACTATTACTTTACATCTCTATGTGTAACTGTACTGTGCTGCTATATGTTCTCTTTCCTCCTGCTACATTCCGTACTCCTAATTTGAACCCTCATATAAAATGGCAGAGGATAAATATCATGAACTACATAGTAAATAGGGCGTGATTTCGGACACCACCCTGGACATCTGTAGAATTGTATTGTTTGGGAATCAGGATCTTTCATTTATCTTTCCTACATTTATTTAAACTTGTCAGCAGCAGCAAAACCTGCCTCTTTGAATTCCTCAAAAGCTGGTTGAGTGAATAGCAACTGCATCTCGAGGACTGCAGCTGAAGATCTTGCCAAGGCTCTTGACTGTTTCTCTGATATAGATGGGATAAGGGTGCCAGCCACAGAGAAGCAGAGTCTTCTGGTGATGAGAGTGAAGAATCTCCCTTCCGCTGAGCAGAGAGAGTGATCCGCACTGCTCGTTGGTTTCCGCCCCCAAATTGTCAAAAGTCAGGTCGATTCGCGCGAGCAGAATTCAACTTCAAAAGCAGAGTTAACCTGCGAGAGCGTGTATGCCCTCCAGCGCTCGCCAAGCAGAAACTCTGTTGCGAGTGGTGGCTGCTTTGTGTGCGTGCTGCTTAGTTCTGTACACGCAGGTGCAGTTCTTTGCCTCTCCTTATGTTTAGTTTCACGCTCCCAGTTACCTGTACAACTCTCGGTTGTTGAATTTGTGCGCAAGGAGTTATATTGTGTGAGTGGCAGTTAATATCTGCACATGTGAAATACTATAATTTGCTTGTGAGCATGTTTTATCGCACTTGCGAGATTTGACATAAATCTAACGCCATACAAGATATAACAGAAAGCCTTGGGTGTTGATAAGTGTAGGAATGAAGAGCACCGTTTGAATAGTTAAACCCTGAGGAGAGGCGCAGTTCAGACATCTTTACATTCTATATCTCAGCTGAGGCTCTTTTGAGAGTGGTGGTCAAAATGGCACGATGGCTGAAGTCCTGCATGTCAGACTGAATTAGGTCAACGCCAACCTCTGAGGATCAAATGTCACCACAAATGTCACAGCCAACACAGGAAATGTCATTCTCCAAAGTTTAGAGGACCTTTTAATCCATCTGTAGAATTGGCCTCCCTGACCACAGGCAATGGGATAGCTTTCACTCACTGCACTAACCAACTACACCACACATTTGTGTGACTGCTGGTGTTGTCATCTGTGAAGAGTTATCACATTCAGCAGCAAAGTATTCAGTGAGTTTGGGCGAGTAAACTGACCGTTCAATTAAAGAATTCCACCCAACATTTTTCGCTGATCTTTGTCAAAAAGAAATTGTCAAACCCAAGACCAGGCTGACAATGCTGTAGGTGCTGTAGACAAAGTTATAATAATAATAATAACAATGTGGTTACATTTATGTAGCATTTTCCCAACCAGAGAGTATAAAGTGCTTTACAAGGAAAGAGGAAAAGAAATACACATACAAAACAAAAAATCCTATACTGTATGCATACAGTGTGAGTAAAGTAAACTATCATTTTTTTCATCAATTTATACACACAAAAATACATTTAACATATGTATTCATACACACACATACAAACCTGGATACACACATAAATACATGCAGACACATTTCCCCAAATTAAATAAGGTTGTCAAAAAGCCTTTTGATAAAAGTACATTTTCAGAAGCAACTGATTTTACTGTCTGAGTTTGTTCCCCTTTAATTTGACTCCAAAATTTGAACCGCTAACATATTCCCATCTGATGACTTCAGAGTGAAGCAGGTTGATAATGAAACAGTAAGTCAGAGATATAGTCTGGAGCCATGACGTGCTTTAAAAGTAATGAGTAAAATCTTAAAATTGATTCTGTAATAAACTGGTAGCCAGTATAAAGACATTAAGAGTGGAGTAATATGATCTCTTTTCTTGTTTTTTGTTAGTAGTCTAGTGTTAGGAGACCATTACTGAGGAAATGAAAGCATGTATTCAGTCCCAGATAAACCCAGTGCTAGAGTCTATTAATAAGAACATTGTGATCAACTGTATCAAAGGCTGCAGTCAAGTCAAGAGATAATGTGTCACTCTAATAAGCGTACTCTCAGCCCTGTCATTGGTATTCTCACTATTTTCAAAATCTTGTTGAACTTCAGGCTGTTGGGAAATTTCCATTGTGCATCCAAAGTTGGGGGAAGTTCTGGCCTCTTAGCCTCTGGTCCGATGTTTAAGCTAGTTCCATCAAGCAGTTCCAAGTCATTATCCCTGGGGCCGACAGTGCCTGACAGTTCAGCATCGTCTCCTGCACACACAGCAGAAGAACTTTGACAGAGGAACACACAACCAAGTTTATTGATCCCCACATCAGCACAGACAAAGTCCCACCTCATGGTCCATATGGCATTCAACCTTAAGGTGTGTATACACAAGTTCATGAGATGGCACGATGGCAGATTTGAAAAACGAAAGGGGTTGACTTTTGGATTGTGATGTCATTTTAATCTGCAGTGTCACCTCTTTGAGAAATGAACTATTAATATAACAAAAGTTATGAGGTCTTACACCCCCCCATTGTCTGTAATTGACACCTGACTTATCTCACATTTTTGCCACACACCACGTTTCCATTCTGCGCAGTTCACACTTCAGCCACTAGATGTTGTCAGAGCCCTTCAGATTCCTTATCTAAAGTTTGCAGGTTCTTAATAGATAGATAGATGTTCTTTACTGTCCACAAAGAGACATTCATTTTACTCAGGTCAGTACCATACTAACAGACAAGACAATAAATAAATAAAATAAACGCCACATAACAAATAGTTCCAGCGCTGCACATCCCCTTTTTTGCCACAAACGCCGACCAATATCTAATTTAGCTTGGTCAATCATTGGATGAAGGGATGGCAGACATGACAGGCTTGGGATCTCTGATTGGTGATAAATAATAATATTGTAATAAATTGTTATTAAATGCCTGTACTACTGACAGGGTCAACACCAAAGTCCTTTTATTAAATAAAGCTGCATTTTTGTTTACTTGTGGTGTCTTTGCTGTCTGAACTTCTATTGCTAATATTTTCAATGAATTCATATATGTAATATCACTTTCAAAAAATAAGTTCAAACAGATAAGTACCACGTAAACTACAAATTTCTACTACAATAGAATTGCTGTTGTTGAGTTAATTTGCATTTTCTCCACTGCCTCTTGACTGACAAGCCACCAGATTATTTTAGGATTTGTTGCTGTGGTAATGTTACTCTAAGGCAGTTGCATTTTTAAAAGGCCAGCCTTACCTTATCCAAGATTTTTCCATCTATGGTGTCAAATCTAAAATGCTTCCTCGCATTACTTCTCAGATGGTTTGGTGATTCAGCTTGGATCGCTAGTTTCCTTTAAAGAGGTACTTCACACTTAAACTAAATGATATGACTGTACTGTGATGAAACACTTCAGTGCTGGTGTTAATATTGACATTTCTTACCAAATGTATAAAAATCTGCATTTCATGGGTTGAAAATGGCTCAACAAGCCATCTACTGTTTTAAATCAGCCCTGAGGCTGCGAGGCCAATGCTGACATAGAGTGAACCGGTTGGGACCTATCTATATCATGAAATTTATATTAAAAAAAGACTAATATTATCTACGTCATGAAATGTATATATAAAAACTACTCTAATCAGTGTCAGTCAGTCTCCCACATGTTCTCTGACCCACACACTACGTAGCCTGAGGCCACGCCTCCTACAGGTATGGTTCCCTCACTCCTCTGTTGCAGCTTTTAAATTTGCTGGGAGAGAGGGTTTTAGCTGAATTTGATGGTGAAGTTACACTTTAACAAAATAACAATGACAGCCTGGTTGACTTAGAGCAACAGGGTGTATGTAATAGATCAGAGTGACAGTGCATATTATGTACACCTGGTGCTGGAGTACAAGGCACCACCTATTGCCGTGATCTGAGATCTCTGAATGCAGGGACAAAGCTAAAAATAGGTCCAACACGGCAAGAAACATGGGCAGTGAGATGATCATACGGGCTGTGGTAAAGCTACCACTTTGCATGTGATAATACACTCACAGTGTCATGAAACCTCTCTGATCTCCCAGTATCCATTCATTCAGTCTACTCATTTGCTTTTCCTGTTTACTAACTCTCATGTAATTTCAGAACCTCCCACTTCCCTCTGATTAGATCCAGCCCCATATATACTGACCCGTTCCTTTACCCAGTTGCCAGATTGTCTTTTGCACTATGCTAAGCTTGCCAGCATTCATTACCTGATTCCTTATCCTGCCTGTCTGAACCTCTGTCTGATTCCATGGACTCTGATTCTCTGCCTGATCCCTGTCGGTTAAGTTTGCCTTTCTCTGATTGATCTGTATGATTGGTCAATTGTATTCAGCTGTGGCCTTGCAGTACAAAACAAAGCCCCCACTGCGCTGGGCTTTGAAGCCTCTTTGACATAGTGGCCAAACCGTGTAATTACAACTTCTGTGTCCATCACGTGATGCACACTGGCCCTTAAAGACTTTTTCCCATAGACTTACATTGTGAAAGAGACCTCATGATATCAGCGGATAATTGTTTTTGAGGTACATCAACTTCCCAGTACGAACACATAAATAGCCCTTATTTAAATCATTATGTCCTAAAAGTTGTAAAATTCACTAATAGCCGAATCCATTATTCTATTACAAATCTGTGCACACAGATTCAAAGGATTGCAAAAATTGCATTGGACTTTTCACAGGTTTCATTGTGTACACTGTATTTATTGCGCTTTTCACTCCAAACCCAACCTTTCAGTTTGAGGCTAGCTGGGAAGCAGCTAATGTTAGCTTCACAGGCTTTCTTGTTAGACAAACTTTGTCTGTAGAGACTTCCAATTGCGGTGCAACTGCTTGTCCAGTTATGAAGTGTCAAACAGGGTGAAGGCTGAATTTTGAGTTTCCAATTACTCTGTCTGGTAGGTGACCACACTTTAAAAACTCAAACGGGACAGTAGGTGCCATGTGTATTTCATGCACATGCATGTGCATGCCATGCATCAGTTAGCTCATAAGGATCATTTGTAGATTTTACATCTTGGGCCTTAACATATGACATAGTACAATCTGTCTAAAGGTCAGTCATGCTCTCAATAGACTAATGTTATCAGAGTCACAGTGTTAACATTTCTGTACAATTTATTCATTATCCAACTAATTAGTTAACCTTTTTTATATTGTTCAGAAGGCTCTAATAATCTTTGCTTGAATGAAAAGGCTATAATTATCAGCAGACATGTAGGCACTAAAACTAAAACTTCTAATGACAACATCATATGTATTTTATCATGAGCTGTGTCCAGTCTGATGTGTTATGACTTATGTCATTTCTCTTAAGGTTCTTCTGGTCCTTGGGGACTATACAAATGTCCAGTGTTAGCCTGCATCAGAGGGACCAATGTTAGGGAGGACATCAGGAAGTTAGACTGTGGGCAACACGTTGTGGTGGGGACCCCTGGTTTTTGGTTGAGCTCCCCTCCTCCGTAATAGTTACTCCCAATAGCCTTTTAGTGGTAGCAGAGGGCACATGGCTTCATTTCTAATTTTGGACATGTTGTATTGGTGTTTCTTTCAGGAACTAGCTATGATGCTCATTGGTCTGTTAGGCCTATATGGATACTCCACCCAATTTAAAGGCCCAATTCATGATCCAAATGTAAACAAATGCATAGCCTCACCACCAGAAATTGATCAGTTTATTGCCTGAGTTCTTACACCGAAATTAGCTATTAATTCTGGTTCAGACCTTCTAGCAATACCAAATATAAACATCACTTGGGTGTAAGAGTTCACGCAAACATTGTATAGCCTCCTGAAGTCAGAGCCCCATTCATGTTGTAACAGTCCAACCTGGCACACATGCACTTCGACGACATCATACCCAACAATCTGGGTGTTGGATGGTTCAGCGACGGTTGAGAGTGAACGTTTAGCCAGGTGTTGGTCATGATGTTGTCAAAGTGCACGTACGCTAAGTTGAGTAGAAATGTGTGATCACGAAAACACCAAGCTGGTAAACAGTTAATAATGAACAAAAAACTTGACTTTGGACTGTATGTGGTGAGTTTTTGGAGAAAACTGGAATAGATCATTTGTTGACCGATTCAAAGTTGAATGATCTACAACTCTGTATTCATAGTGTTCAGTCACAGACATATTGGTCATTAACAGGTGATTGCAATCAAATAGCAGGCGATTATCATTAAATGACAACCGTGGCCAATGCGCCATATTCTATACTCTGAGATTCCTTTTAGTCCACCCAAAAGTGCTTGCACCAACGTTTTGCTTTTTGAAATATTGGAAGCTGAATATGTTAGCATTTGTTAGCTTCCTGCTAAGCATGCTAGTGGAAGACTAGAAATAAGACTCATCCAAATGAGAGGACTCCCAGTGAGTTTGTGACAAATCTTTCTAAAAATGTGGACATCACATCATAGTGAATACCAGTAAGAATATTGATTTCTCAGTTACTATAACTAACTGGTTAGAATGATGTGTTGAGTTTAATAAAGTCACCAATTATCTTTCTCCTTGTCTGTTTCTCTCTCTAGGCAATGTGTTAGTGAGAAGTAGGAAGAAATAACCTTAACCTCTCATCAGTCATCCTTGATCCTTCAACCTCCTATGGATAAACTGGACTTAGTAGAAACATGGCCCTCAAATATAAGGACATCCTCCATATTTTGAGTGTAAAACACAGGATTGTTCTCAGCCTGACAACCCTAAAACGAATCCTGAAGAAGAATGGACTGTTTCGCCGGAAACATTTTGACAGTTTAGCAGAAACTGTTAAGTTCATAAGAGAGGAGCTCCAAGGCTCAGGGGCTTTGTATGGCTACAGGTGGATGTACACTAAATGCAAAGAAAGGGGATTGCATGTACGGAAAGAGGATGTCCGCCTAATTCTATCCACTCTATCCATCCAGAAATCCGAGGAAGTAGAAGATTGAACAGACGAGCATACTTTTCCAAGGGGCCAAATTTTGGATAGCATGTTGATACGTATGACAAATTAAAGCCGTTCGGTATATGCATCAATGGAGCTATTGACGGGTTCTCAAGAAGAATACTATGTCTGAATGCATACTGTACCAGCAGTGACCCCAAAGTTATAGGAGGTTATTTCCTCGAGACAATAGGGGAACTAGGTGATGTGCCTGTATCCTGAGGTCAGATATGGGGATGGAAAATGGCTCTATACAAGATATGCAACGGTACCTTCTTCACGATGATGATGTTTCTAACTGAAAAGCTACAATTATTGTGTTTAAAGTGGTATATGAACATTTGTAGTTTATGTGAAATAGACTGACTAGGTGAAAGCGATGATCCCTTATTGATAGAGGTGCACCAATACGGACCCAGTATCGACGTGATATACTCAATCAATTAATGTCACAGATAGAACTGAGTACTAGCACAATACCATTTAATGTTAATGAAAGGATTATAAGTTACATTAGAAGATAAAATATGAGGTTTAGCATTTGGTTAGATACATTTGAACTTTAACCAATTACAAGTGTTCCCCCACAATGTACTACAGAATATCAACTAAAGTATTATCACTTCTCTATCAGTGAGTACTCAGAGTGCTTTTACCTGGTCTACTTATTGATTTTACCTATTATATCCACTTCAGTCATGAAGGCAATATGTAAATACTGAGGAGACAAGTTAAAGATACAGCAGATTGAGCCTTTAGATGTGTAAAAGAGGGTGTAGCCCAATACAGTGTGTGTATGTATTTTGTCACAAAGACAAATTCCTTAAAGTTTTTGTACTTGCCAAATAAAGTGATCGATTCAGGCTGATATCTACTTGTCCATGACTTATTCTTTTATCTTCTCACATTTGACTGTTAAGGTGTATAGGTGCATATATAAGCATAAATATATCCAGATATATAAAATAAAGCCACTAAAAAGCAAGTACTGTAAAAAAGCAAGTCAAGAATACAAATATAAAATAGTGAAATTAGCAATAAAAAATGTGAAGAAATATAAAATAAAATAACAATTGAAAAAACTGTACAATAATATGAAAAAAAGAGCTGTACATTTTGTGCAGAAAATTAAAATATTAACTGAGGGATGTGCAAAAGTTCACAGTATGCAGTGTACATACGTTAATGTAACGCATTGATGAGGCTTACGTTAATATAATGTGTAGTGTCCATTGGGGGGGTGGGTTTTTTGGGGTATTGTAGTCCGTGTCACAGGGGGGCTTGTTGATGAGGCCATTAAATAATTAAATAATTTAATAAAATTAAATTGATTAAAATTAAATATTTTTTAATTAAAAAAAAGTAAATTACCTTTCCACCTGCACCCGGTCCATTGGAAGGATATCACCACGTGAAGCAGCAGCTGTACAGAGTGATTCACTTGTGAGGGCCGATGCATTTTGTGATTCACGCATTCAGTGTCTTATCTGCATCAGTGTCAGTCTTCTGTATGATAGATACAGTCTCAACATTTTAACTTTTCTCTTCTCATACTGCTGACCTAGTGTGGTCAATGGATCCAGCTCATCCTCAGTAAAATCTAGCATGGTGAATTCAAATTCAATGACATTCCAAAGTTTAGTTTTTCCATTTGGAAAAAATAGTTCTTTGCCAGTCTCCAATAGCTGTGCCATTGTGGCAGTCTTCAATGCCTTCAAATGCCTGGTCCCTCCTCCCCTTTTCTCTTTCACCTGAGCCCCCAACTTCTTCAAACAACCCAATTTGAAAAGCATGCTCCATTTTTATTGCATTTGAGTTACAAGACAGTTTTTCTGAAAGATCATCCCCATGATTTCTCTTGGAGGCCCTTCTTTGCTTTATTTTTGCCATCAAGCTTTCTGTAGCCTTAGAGATGGTTGTGGTGATTCCTTCCAGTGCAGCCACGTCTCTTCTGCAGTACTGCAGAATAGCTATCTGGTCTCCAATTTTGGGCACATATTTAATTAGCTGGTCATCTGTCATCCCATGGACAGCATTGCAGTCAATCTGAAAAAACAATGGAAATGGGTACAGTTAGGTGAAAAATGAATGCCACACCTTGTGTAACCCATGTGATGGAAAACTTGACTAGTCTCTCTTTTAAAGAGTCTGTCAATATACCAATTCTGGTGGCTAAACTTTAAAGGTGCGCTCTATAACATTGTTAATCATTTGAAATGAGGAATGTGTAGACCTTGTATATAATTGTTGAGTCTGCACGGGTCCCCACTCAATGAGGACTGTGGCAATGAAGACTGTGTAGCCTTAGACCATTTTTGGGGTCATTGGACAAAAATGAATGAAATACATGCTTCTATGTTCAATAATACAGAAAATCAAAATGGGAATGAACTGGCCTGGGCTGCATTTCCCAGTTTTAATGTGGGATAGTTCAGATTTTTTGACATTAAGTTGTATGAAATATTTTCCAGTAGTGTAGTCAATGCAAAGTTATTGGCTTATTTCCCGAGTCCCGTGGTCTGAGTTCTGGCCAGGTTGCGAGCGAACATGCAGGCAAGTGTTACCCATTTCCAACACAAAAACATGGACCTTCACGGTATGTGCTTGTTTTCTTTTCCTCTTAGGAGAAAGACAGAGACATCTCTGTGATCAGAGGAACCCTGGTATATATTGAGTTTACTGTGATTTACTCATTAATTTGATGTGAATATAGGTATGCATATGCATATATATATATATATATATATATATATATATATACACACACATACATACACACACAGTATATATATATACGATATGTATATATATATATATATATATACATATATATATACATACACACACATACATACATACATACATACATACATACATACATACATACATACATACATACATACACACACACACACACACACACACATCTATGGTAAATATGTATGTGTATTGTCATAACATGTTGTGTATAATTGCCCTTTAAACCTGGGTTAACACTGTCTATGACAGCCTTTATGGTGTTAGGTATCGTCTGCAGCAGAGAATGCCACACTATTGAATATGGAAGTATAAACTTTATTACCTAAATTAATTCTTTAGAAAAGACATTGGAACAAAGAAAATAGTTAAGATAGAATAGATGTAGGATGAGTGAAAATTTGGCACCGCTGGCGGTTTTTTTTTTTTGGAACACCCAGCTGCTAATTTGTTTAATGCACTGTTCCAGGGAGTCTATAGAACTGTATTCATTTGGTGACACAGCTATATATATTTGGGAGTTATCTGGGTACATGTGGTATTGTTACGTCCCCAAATGAAGCCAGGGGATGAGGGAAGCAACAATAAAAAGAAACCTGGGGGGAAAGAATCAGGGAAACGAAAACGTGGCACAAACAAGGAATTTATTAACGTAAATCTGAAAAAAAAAGTAATACAACAAAAACCCATTCAGAAAACCACCCTCTAAGGACCTGAGAGAGTAACTACCAATCCCGGTACACGCAGACTGTCCTACAGAAGTCTGCCAAAAATGGCCCACTGGCTCCGTCTGCATCTCCTTCCCCCCTATTTGTACACCTGCCTCTGATGAGCAAGTGGGAACCAGCCGTGCACAATCACCTGCTGCAAGAGGGGGAAGGATGGTACCTGCGGAAGCAAAGAGAGAGAGAGAGAGCAGAACAACAAAAACACAGACACACGGCCCTCCGGCCATAACAGATATGAAACCATAAAATAAAATAAAATAGTTTCAGCTAATGGGAGTATGTAAAGATTAAACAGAGGTCTGAGAATCGACCTTTGTAGAACTCCACACATTGTTGGGAGAGGCTCCAATGTACAGCTACCAATTGATACAGAAGTCTTGAAGGTAGGACTTGAACCAATTCAGGACCATGTTAGACAGACCAAACCAGTGTTCAAGTCAATAAGTTAATATATTGTGTTCAACTATATCCAATGCAGTAGTAAGGTCAAATAACACAAGGACAGAGACTTAACCAGAATCGATGCTGAGATTAATGTCATTCAGAACCTTGATAAGAGCAGAGTCTCTGTACTGTGGGGGGTCTAAATCCAGACTGGAAAATGTCATGGTAGGTATTTACTACCAGAAAGTTGCTGAGTTGTCTAAATACATCTTTCTCAATTATTTTACTAATAAATGGCAGGTTTGATATTGTTTAGTACTGATGGATCCAGATTAGCTTTTTTTTTAAAAGTGGCTTGTTTACTGCAGTTTTCAGGGCTTTGGGGAAGACCCCTGAAAGCAGTGCAGTGATGACTATCTGTAGTACATCTGTTGAGTTGGATACACCCTTTTGCCTCTATCTCTGATCAGGACTGGAGTTTTCGATACTGGTAGTTTTGTTAACAGAGTGAAACACCGAATGAGAAAAGTTGACATTTTTCAAACAGGAACCTGATTTAAAAAGCTTATGAAAGTTATCTTATGAAAAGAAATAAAATTGTCCACATAAATTACGTTTTTGGAATTTCAGTAGGCTTTCAGCCAGATATGAGTGAGAGAGTGAAAGAAGACAGTAAAGGTAATAAGTCAGATGTTAACTTCTCTGTCTGGATGTTGAAGTCACTGAGAAGTACAAGGTCTCCTGTGACAAGGTGTTGGGTGTGTGTGGAGCGGGTGGGATAGATTACAGAGGTTACAGTGATGTGGTGAGCAGGTGCATGGTCTATATTATCTATGAGAAGAGTGGTGTACAGGAATGGAAAGTATACACATATCAGAGAAGAAAAAGGCAGGTATATGGGAAAAGTGAAAAGATACTTGTACAATGTTAACCCGCCATCTCACTTGTCTTCCCACGAAGGCTCTAATACAGACTCTTTGTGTGCCTGAGTCTTTGTATAATGAGGCTGCCACTTCAAACCAGGAGTGCTGATTACTTAATTGGTCCTGTTAATACAATGACCCTAGTGGAGATGGCCTGGTTATAGAAACTAGTTTCCACTGACAGCTCAACAAACAAACACCAGTTAAAAGGATCAGGGAATAGGTGTGATTTCATTAATTAGACCTCATTATTTGTGCTGAAAGTCAAATATTGCTGTGGCTCAAACACATAGTCTAGTTTATCATCTTTATTTGTGCTTAATAGTTGCTAAAACTGCTATGTTTAATACAGTTTTCAATTTATTTTTGCTCTTCTATGGTCTATTCCTAAGCTACCGTAGTGTCGTCGTGTCGGTTCGTCTGGACTCTGCTTTACTTCCTATGCCACTAACACATTATAGTAATGGTTTGGAGGGTGTGATTTGCGACGGCCACAGCTGGACCCTTCTTGGGGAAATCGCAATATTTTCCTTATTCGAGTAAAGTTCTCATTGAGGAAACATCCACCCTATCATTCTTGTGATTATTTTCCCCCATTTTTCAGGTATGTTGTCGACATTAAACAGTGTTAACTTGGCTGTAACATGTTAAGAGTGTCAGAGAGTGTTTATGTAACATTTTGAGTAAGTTAGAGTTAAGTTTTGTCGAGTGTAGTAATGTGTGTGGAGAGTCCCTACTCGATAACAGAGAATAACCTGTAGCTGTGCCGAATGCCACCGCCATTTTGTGTCAACTGTGAATTTGCATGTACGCATATTGTAACATATTTTGCAATGTTATCTGTATAATATGTTTCATGCACGTTAGTGAATTTTTGGTGAGTTTACTGAGCTTACGCTACTTTGTTCTTGACAGTAGTTGTTGAGAGAAAGTGAGAATAATGTCTCAGGGAAATACTGTATGTTATTGTAAATGCATTGTATTTAAACAGGATATGTACTTTCTACAAAAAGATATATTTCCTGTAGATGTACTTATTTGTAAATTGTTATATTTTTGCAAAATCATTTGAGTTCTCACTCAGGAAACATCACTCCTCTCTGTTGTGATTATTTCTCCCCATTTGTCAGTGGCATAACGTTTTAGCACACCCAAAATGTCACTGGTTAGATAGTTAGTTTTGTTTGTTATCCTTTTGAAAATTATTTGTGTCTGTGGAAAAAGTTTTGATTGTTGGAGATTGTGCGGGAAAGTTGTGAATATGCACAGGTATGGTAGGCCCAGGTCAAAGTTGAACCAGGAAGTTGTCTCTGTAAACAGATAATTTAGGTACAATAATTTATCGTTCATCTTCAGTTTTTCTTTGTAACAAATACACGCCAACAATCAAACAATCGTCTGACTGCTCATGTTTCTGACTTGATGAGTACAAGATGTTAACCAACAGAAAAACACAAGTTGTAATAAACCATAGGCCTTACAGTAGACAGCAGTCCACCAAACCCATGTCTATCATATTAGATGGGACCAGGTTCCGTTTTGATCAAAGGACAATATCAGCCAAATGTATGTGACTAATCCTTCTGTATTCCCTTCACTGGTGTGTGTGTGTGTGTGTGTGTGTGTAACTGCTGGCCTCAGCAGTATGCTACCATAACCGTATGTCATGCAGTGTGATTTGTTCATAAATTTGAAGCCTGCTCTCCACACTCCCCAGCCCCTGGCAGCTCCAGGCTTATCAGACAGAGCCAGACAGTGCACACTTTAATAATTTGATTACAACCACAGTAAGGCAATACTGTGATTATTGCAACTCATGTAAACACCTGGTTATCTTACTTGCATTAAGGTTGTAATCGGAGTAAGCGTAACTGGATTCACAGAGCTGGATTACTTATCGTTCTTTCAAATGATTGTTGGCATGTCTGCAGCTCAATCTGTTTGCTCTCAGAGTTTTGATTCTGAGCACGCACCACAAAGGTCACAGAGTAAACCACATGCAAAGAGATGAGTTTAAACAAAATGCAGCAGGGCTAGCAGTAGTGACAAAAATGTAAAAACTGCTTTGGGGGCAATAGTGGAAAAGATTTAATGCTGATTTAATTTCAATTGGCACTGCCAGTAACAGAGCTTGTGTAAGGTGCTTTATGAATGCCTCAATGCATTTCCTCCATTTTTCTTCTCTTATATTGTGGTTCTAAAAGATGTGTTAGCAGTAGGCTAACACACATCCTTCCAGACATTAGCTGGAATATGAATGCATTCATGTCCAGATGGAGGCTAACTCCAAATACTGGGGGAAATTCTGGGTAAATGCAAACCATGTTATCAGTTTAATCCAACAATTTCTTTAATTTGACAAAACAATCCCAACTCAAGGTCCCCTTATTAGCTCTTTCCACCTTCTCCTTAATACTTTAATTCACAGTAATCTAGTGATTGTGTGGTCTCTGGTGTACTATGTTTAATCTTATTAAATAATTTTAATTCCACTTTAATCTGGTATTTCTTGGTTTTATGTCTTTGTAAAGCACTTTGTAACTTCTTTTTGAAAACTGCTATATAAAATCTTATTATTATTATCTTTTTCTTCTAATTCTGCTTCCTCCTGTCCTCACTCCTGTCTTCCAGCCTGTGACTGAATGCATCGCAGAGGAGAAGAGGAGAGCGGAGAGTGGAGGCTCCTGGAGGAGTTTACGCTGAAGTTTTTACCAGACATCTAACACCCCTTTAATCAGAATCTGTTTATTCATTGGTCAGCTGATCAGATGGGACATTAAAAGGAATGGCCTGGCTGTTGTAGAAACATAATACTGCATGATTTGTAGGCTACTCTAGATTAGCCAAATATACCTGTGAAAACATGAATGATGGCACCAACAGTGGCACTATAGGTATACATGTTTATTCAAAAATTTCTAAAAAAGCTACGTGGGTAGAATCTGAATCATGAAAACACTTCTCACTCTTGTCTTCTTCCTCTTTTGTTATTTTCCATTCCAAGTGCACCTTGGCCCTTTCATCTGTCCTTGTCTCTCTCTCTCTCTCACATCCCCGCTGGGAGGAGCTAAGACGTGAGGAAGAGACACGAGTGAGGGAAGTGAGGAGCCAAATGGAAAGCACCCTGTGTATATCTGGTTGTTTCAGATCCTGGCTGTTGAGCCTTAGAGATGCCAACACCAGGAAACCTTCCCATCTGTTGCCTCAGTGTGATTTAGTTTAGTTTATGTATGTGACCTGTTCAGATATTTCTGCCCTTACTGGTCAATATTGTTTTGTATTTGCTTTTGTAAAATTACTATTTTATGTTTAAAAACAGGAAGCTGTAGAGCATTAGAGAGATATACTATGTCTGTGTTGTGTTCCTGAAGTTATAGTACAGGTGCATCTGTAAATGTTTGGAAAGACAAGGGTACAAATGATCAAAATGTTACTCATTAAGTCAGGACCTCCATCAGGAGCTGGGAGGAGATGATGTGTTTGAGGACAGTGAAAAATGCCTCTAATCACGCTTCCTCTGCAGGCTTTCATCATGTTTTCTCATGTGAATGTGAATTTACCTCCCAGCTGTTTTTCACGATTATAGAGTGTTTTCAAACATATTAGCACACAGAATGCCAGTATTACAGTTGCCATAATTTATTTATTGGACAAATGGAAGCAGAGTCATTGTTGTGTTTTGCTGTACATGTGGCTCGGTTGACTGTTTAACTCCAGCTCCTAGACACTGTAATGTTCATTTCACCCCACCAAAGTGTCAGATGAAATGATCTACATGATGAAGATTTTAGTAGTGGGGCTAAAGTTTCATTTGTCCTGAGGGTGGTGCTAGAGGAAAGATCATGGAATCTCCAAAATGACAACAGATCATCCTAGAACGTCATGACAAGCTTCCCATTTCCACTTGTGTACATGTGGAAAATTCCCAGCTGACTGTGGCACAAGATCAAAAGGTCAGGAAATCATCAAAATCATTAGGGCTTTGTTCAAACTGCAGGCAAATCAGATTTGTTTCTCAAATCAGATCTTTAAGACAGACTGTTCGCACTGTTATTTGCAAATGATCAGATCGAATATGTGTGTCCAGACTCACCAACCTATCTGCATGGGCTGCTGTGGTAACGACGTAGGATTCAGTAACTACGTACACTGGTGACACTGCTTTCCAATGCAGAAACATGAGAAACGGAGATCCATCATCTCGCCCTCCAAACAATCGTGCTGTCAAATCGTGGTGCAGAACTCCACCATCACTCCAGACAAACTGGAGGCTGGTATACAGCCACTCTGATGCACTTCCCTCACTCTGGATATGACGTCGTCATTGTGTTTCGTGTTGCAAGTGACACAAAAGACACTTTGAAATCCGATTTGAGTGGCCAGAGCGTCCGGACTAAGACGCATCTGTAGAGATCCAATTGGAATCACATTTCAAACCACCTCCAAATGTGGCTTGGATCTGATTTGCATTTCATGTGATTTTTGGCTGCCCAGACTTTCCAAAATCAATCTGGATCTAATCTGGATATGCCAAAAAACGGATTTGAGCTGGCAGTCTGAACAAGGCCTAGGACTCATCCTCTGTAGACGATACCAGATTTGATAAGATTTCAAGCAGTTTGAGCTGCACTCACTGCTGGGTTGGACATGGTCACTGCTGCCAGCTCAGCTCAATGCTGTGTCATAATATAATTTTTATAACTGATAAACTGTTTCACTCTGAAGAAAAAAATATAGAGTAATTCATCTCCAAGAATTCAAGAGATGCTTTTTCTGTGTTTAAAAGAGTACTGCACATATTTATCATGTCACTCCTGATGACGCAACTACTCCTCCCTGGACAGACCCAGCAGTACAGCGCGGATCATGTTCTTCGACTTCTCGAGTGCCTTCAATACTATACAGCCTAGAGTGCTGAAGGAGAAACTGGAGGACATGCAGGTGGATGCCCCCATGGTCACATGGATCAAAGACTACTTGACGGGCAGACCACAGTCTGTGAGGCTACAGAGCTGTGTGTCTGAGCATCTGTTGAGCACCATCAGGGCCCCCCAGGGAACTGTGCTGTCTCCCTTCCTGTTCACTATCATCAGACCTCAATTACATCTCCGAATCCTGTCATCTGCTGAAATTCTCAGATGACACTGCCATTGTGGGGTGATTGGAGGGTGGCAAGGAAGAGGAGTACAGGGGCCCGGTGGACCGATTTGTGAGGCGGTTTGGGGAAAACCACCTGCAGCTGAATGTGGCCAAGACAAAGGAGATCGTGGTGGATTTCAGAAAGAAGTAGAAGGCCTCACTTCTCCGGTCTGCATCAGTGGGAGACGCGTGGAAATCGTCAAGTCCTACAAGTACCTGGGCATCAAATTGGATGTTGCTGTCACAACACTGAGGCCATCTACAAGAAGGGCTTGAGTCGGCTTTACTTCCTGAGAAGGCACAGGTCCTTCAATGTATGCAATAAGATGCTCCACATGTTCTATCAGTCTGTTGTTGCAAGCACCATCTTCTATGCTGTGGTGTGCTGGGGCAAAGGCATCAAAGCCAAGGACGCCAACACACTGAATAAACTTATAAAGAAAGCTGGGTCCAAGCTGGTCACATTGAAAGAGGTGGTGGAGGACAGAATGCTGGCAAAACTGCTGGTGATCCAGGACAATGCCTCCCACCCCCTACACAACATGGTAGCCAAGCTAAAGAGTACCTTTAGCAACAGAGTCATTCAACCCCGGCGTGTAAAGGAGCGATACAGGAGATCCTGCCAGGTGCTATCAGACTCTATAGTTCATCTGCCTTTGCCAGGCCTGCTGTCACTGAACTGCTTGGGAACTAAACCAGTTTATATTTTTCTGTATTGTTATTGTTATGTATTTTAAACACTCTGCCCTTTGCACATTGGGTCTACCGGAACATTTAGTATACCCTTACTTTTAAATTTTAAATTGGATTTACCTTTTATCTTAATCTATTACTATTATTCTATTGTTGATGTCACTATTATTACTATTACTACTACTACTATTTATTAATACTAGTATTATTATCTTTGTTATTCTAATCCCTTTGCTCTTTGCACAAGACAGTAAGTAATCTCCAGCACTTTATGCTTTCATTTTGCACCATCTAGAAACAGACTACTTTTCAATTACCCCACCTATCCACTCACTAGTCTCTCTGCTTATTCATTTTGTTCTTGTATCTGTTGTCCTTGTATTTTAATGTATTTGGCTGCTATGATGATTTAATTTTCCTTCGGGATTAAGAAAGTCATCTATCTATCTATCTATCTATCTATCTATCTATCTATCTATCTATCTATCTATCTATCTATCTATCTATCTGTCTATCTGTCTGTCTATCTATCTACAACATTGTTGTCATGAGTCATGATGGACTGATACGTATATCATCTTTTATTCCACACAATATTCTTTCTTGTCAAAACCTGGTGCTAACCCAAACCCTTACCCACAATGCAACGTCAACACTGACAGTTGGGTGGGAGATTGGGGTGTGTCATTCTAGAAGCGACTAATGGAAGAGATACAGAGAGGCTACAGAGGTCTGGTAAGCTCACTTCTTTTTTGTAGTCTTCAGCCCCAACCGATGCTGACTCGAGTGACATCACTTGAGGACATTTATCAGACTTCACACAGCTCCCTCTGGAGACACTAAAGGCTTTATACTACTTATTTCACATAGCAGTAGAAGAACTCCCCAACAATTTATCAGATTAAGATTTGAATTCAATTCAATTCGGTTTTATTTATATAGCGCCATATCATAACAAAGTTATCTCAGGGTACTTTTTCATATATATATTTACAGAGACCCAACAGTTCCCACCATGAGCAAGCACTAGACGACAGTGGCAAGGAAAAACTCCCTTTTAACAGATAGAAACCTCGAGCAGAACCAGGCTCTGGGTGGGCGGCCATCTGCCTCCACCGGTTGGGTTGAGAGAGAGAGAGAGAAAGAGAGAGAGAGAGAGAGAGAGAGAACATGACAAATTTATAAAATCCAACACATTGTTACAGATAAAACCCTATGGAAGCCCATTTCCGCCAGTATGATGAAAAAAAAAACATCCTGTAAGTCATTATAATGAGAAACTTTCTTAAAATAATGACTTAGTATCTCAAAATATTGACTTAGTATCTCAAAGTAATGAGAAACTTTCTCAAAATAATGACTTAGTATCTCAAAATATTGACTTAGTATCTCAAAATAATGACTTAGTGTCTTAATATAATGACTTAGTATCTCAATATAATGACTTAGTATCTCAAAATAATGACTTAGTATCTTAATACAATGACAGTATCTCAAAATAATGAGTTAGTATCTCAATATAATGAGTTATCTCAATATAATGAGTTAGTATCTCAATATAATGAGTTAGTATCTCAAAATAATGAGTTAGTATCTCAATATAATGACTTAGTACCTCAAAATAATGAGAAACTTTCTCAATATTTTGACTTAGGCCTACCATCAGATGTGAACTTCATGAAGGTATTGTGTATCTACTTGTACAAATGACAAAATGTAGTAAAATAATGTTAAATGTGTTGTTATAGCCTACACAATATTATCCAGATTAACGTTAAGGATAGCATGCACCATGTGGGTGACCGACCAGTCTTATGCCAGATGCCAACGACATCTAACGTTAGCTGTTACATTTGATTACTGACTTAATTTATTGAAATACAAAGTTTACAACTCTTCTAGGGCAATTCTGATTCATATTTTAATTCATATTATCCAGTCACACTAACGTTTACGATGAGAGATTACTAACATGTGAATTAGCATCCAGGCCCGGTTCTACAAGGGTGCTAAAGCATGCATTGCAGTGCTCAGTTTATTTATTTATTTTGCACCCTCAGTTGAAATTTGAATAATAAATGCCAAGCGCAAGGTGGGAGGTCTTAGGCACACGGACTGTGTGGGCATCTCCATGCGCACCTTCTATTTTGGTTCATGTAGCCTATGTGCAGCAGCGCAATGTGCAAAAGGGCTGGGTGAAGGTGAATATAGATCAGCGAGTGTGGTAATTATTAAATAGAATACGCTCTATACAACGCTATTTTAGCAATAATTCTAATGTATCTCACCTTGTACATGGTCACATAGTTTAGTAATTAATGTTACACAAAAGCGTTTGCACTGCAATGTGTTTCAATGATAAAAAAATGAGATGCTACTTTTGCTAAAAAGAAAGTTGGGAAAAGGGCTATGATGAGCCCTGGTAACCAGACAAACACAGTGAATGGCCTTGTGTAATGGCACTGCGCTCTGGCGCGGCACTTCACAGAGGCTGCAGATTTATCAACATATCAGTCCTGCTGCCTTCAGATGCAGGGATTTCATGAACTTAGGAGTAGCTTTGCAGTATAAAGCAGCTGTGGACAGCAAATACTGTAAGAATCACCCACATTCATTCATAGGTCAATGCAGACTGATTTACTGACTTTCCTGCTTTAACCACATTAAACGTTATTTTCTGTGCCGATTTTGGTTGGAGTGTGTTTAATTTAAATAAATCATTTATATTTTAAGCATTAATCCATTGTTGCAGCATGTCTGCAGCAAGTAGGCTATTTAGTTTGAAACACAGGCACCTGACAAACTAGCCCACTGTATCAGTAGCCTATGTAACACTTACAAAAACACGCTCTGGACCCGTAACACCTACACTAGTTTTCATTGCTGTTGCAGGCTGTAGGTAGCTACTAGTGCACCCCCACTAATTTCAGAATTCAGATGTAGCTACCCTATTTTGTTCTGGAAGCGGGCCTGCATGAGTCAGTCACACCGCGTTGTGCAAACGTTATGACAACATTTTCCCATGGCATTTATGGTTTTGGCAAACATGGTAAAAGTAGCCTATGATTCATGTTAATTCAGTTTTTCAAATTAATTGAAAATCTAGTTTCCAACCCTATGTGCTGAAAGGCAGATTTTGTAGCAGCTGTATGAACATAATCTGTCTGATTAATCAACCAATCCTTTTTTTCAACTAATTTGGGTGAATAATCGGATTTAATAAATAAAAAAATAGGCCTACATTCATTTAGGCTATACATTATTGCTAATTTCATTTTCTGATAGAGTCTTGCTTTTCTTTTTGCTCGGTCTGGTCCGCAGGGTGGCGCTGTGTGCAAATGTTTATGTGTGCAAACGGTTTATGTGAACTCGGAGACCCAATTCAAACATAATGACGTCTCGCCCAGTGTCAGTTGAAATTATCAGGGAACAATTTTGCTTTTGCGAGAGTTTAAGATAGGAGTCGGACTGTGGACAGCTACCAACAACAAACTGCACAGCTAGCAGCTTACCTAACGTTAATGGATTTATGATGACAATCCCAAACACAGGTCAGCCCAAATGTGAGCTAAGGTTAGCTATCTAGCATTCAGTGGCGAGCAAGCTAAAAATATAATGAGCTAGCGTTATAGCCTACTAGATATTCCCTCTGTGGCAATAGAAAGCCTTGTTCAAGCTTGCAAAGATCCTTTTAGGTACTTATACTTAGGTATATACTTACAGTAGTCTAGCCTATATACTGTATACTTCAGTAATTCATACTACACTGTATGATCACATTTTCAAATGTTGGCGTGGACCATGGTTAAGATAGCAAAACCAAACTGTTATTGTTATAAAAAGTTATTTTAAGACTTTACACTTAAGTTATAATAAGCCTCATGACTTTACAATACGTTATGATGGGCACTTGAATCATTAGACCAGTAAAGTTAGCTTTACTGACCAATTTGCTCTGAATAAATTGGCACAATATCAGAGATTGTTTGCCTTGAAAAGTTATACATCTATGGCAATTTTCAGACTTTTATAGCAAAGTGCACAATCTCTACTGGACTATTTGGACTAGGAATTTAATCTATTTGTGTGTGTTCACACAGTGTCAGCTGTGGGCCGGGGTGGGGTGGTGGTGTAGTACGGAGCCCCTCTGGGGTCATATGGTAGAAAAAAAAAATTGGTGTGTAATCTGTTAGCACGGTTTTGTAATCTGTTCCCTCAGATTTGCAATCCGTGCGCTCTGTTTGCGTTTTTTTCTACACAGCAAGCTGAGTGCATGGATTGCAAATCTGAGGGAACAGATTACAAAACTGTGCGCACGGATTGCAAATCTGAGGGAACAGATTACAAAACTGTGCACACAGATTACACACTGAGTTTTTTTTTCTACCATATGACCCCAGAGGGGCTCCGTAGTGTAATGTAGTTACAGCAGCAGTGTCTGAAAACCTATGCCCTTGGTTGTGCTACTATCGATTCAAAAAGCAGAAGGCTAAAACTGGGGCAGGATTTGTGAAGCGCATTGCTAAGGGTTAGAGCGAGTGCCTCAGACCTCAAAACAATAATTAGCGACTCACTTTTTATATAAACTACATACTGTATACAGTATATAACCTGTATGTTTCAATGCCTTTCAAAGTCACATCAAAACATCAGGCCGTGATGCATTGCAGAACACAGTATTACTCATGTTGTGTCACAGATTTGAAAAAAACTAGAGCATTTCATATTAGGATTGACTGGAGTATTAGTATTATAGTCCAAATGCAAAGTTACAATGCCCACTTCCCTTGCAAAATCATAGCTCATCTGTAGCCCAAGACTCTTGTTGTGTATATATTATGGATGTATGGACAGCCTACAATAACTTTCTTGTATTGCATGCTGACAGAATGGATGACCTAAGTGACTTCTTGAGACAGAGAAATGTTCCTGAGGAAACAATAGAGATCCTGGAGCATGAGAAGGTACTTAACTGCAAAAGCAGAATATTTCAGTCAAAGAACTGTACTTTTAATAGAGACTTTGTATTGCTTCTTAATGATTGTTTCTTCAAAACATAAACTTTCTTGCTGTTTCATTAAACTCTAGAAAACTAAATGTTATTAACAATGATTAGGTTATCTGATCAGGATTGCTCTTTTTTAAACAATTTCATTGTCCATGTATAGATTGATGCCAGCACCATACAGCTGATGACAGATGAAGACTTAAAGACGTATTTGACATCCTATGGTGATCGCCTAGCAGTGTTAGGATTTCGTAGGCGGTAGGAAAACAGCCACAACAACACTCGCAAATCAAAGCTTTATGAGCGCCTGAAAGCAAAATTGGCCAAAAGAAAACCTTATGATGAAGGAGGCAGCAGCACAAACCAAGGGGAGCATTCCCAACTAACTCAGAAGACAATGAGAAAAATAGAAATAGCATGGATGCATTATGATAATGAAAAAGAAGCTTTCAAGCAAGTGAGAGCCAAATGAGGAGGGGGAACAAGAAAAGTCAACATTTAAAAGGATGCTCAGAAAAAGGATTTGATACAGGAAGCAATTAGCCTATTCTTTCCAGATGGGAGAATAGTCAGTTCAATTCAATTCAATTCAGTTTTATTTATATAGCGCCATATCATAACAATGTTATCTCAGGGCACTTTTTCATATAGAGCAGGTCTAGACCGACTCTTTATATTTACAGAGACCCAACAGTTCCCACCATGAGCAAGCGCTAGGTGACGGTGGCAAGGAAAAACTCCCTTGTAACAGGTAGAAACCTCGAGCAGAACCAGGCTCTAGGTGGGCGGTCATCTGCCTTGACCGTTTGGGTTGAAGGGGGAGGGGGGAGCGGGAGAGAGAGAGCAGGAGGAAAGAGAACATACAGCAGCACAATACAGTTCCACATAGAGATGCAAAGCAATAGCTGTGGCAATGGTACTGATGATAACACCAACAGAAATAATACTAAGAGCAATATTATAGTAGTAATACTAATAATAAGAGCAATAACAGTAATAGCAGCAGTGGGTGTAGAGCAGGAGCACGGGGGCAGCAGGTGGCCTGCAACCATAGATCCAGACTCTACAGCTCCGGAGGCAGAAACACCTGCAGAAAGCAACAGAAAGAGAGAGAAAGAGGAGAGAAAGCACACAATTACGGGAAGAAGTTGAATTAGTAACAAGCATTGATGGGATATGAGGGCGTACAGATGGATAGTAAGAGGAGAAGAGAGGAGAGAGGAGCTCAGTGCATCATAGGAAGTCCCCCGGCAGTCTAGACCTATAGCAGCATAACTAAGGGGTGGCTCAGGGGTCACCTGAGTCAGCCCTACTATAAGCTTTATCAAAGAGGAAAGTCTTAAGCCTACTCTTAAATGTGAGGAGGTTGTCCGCCTCCCATACACAAACTGGGATCTGGTTCCACAGGAGAGGAGCTTGATAGCTGAAGGCTCTGGCTCCCATTCTACTTTTAGAGACTCTAGGAACCACAAGGAACCCTGCATTCTGGGAGCGCAGTGCTCTAGTGGGGTAATAGGGTACTATGAGCTCTTTAAGATATGATGGTGCCTGACCATTTAGGGCTTTGAAGGTGAGGAGAAGGATTTTAAATTCTATTCTGGATTTTACAGGGAGCCAGTGTAGAGAAGCTAATATTGGAGAAATATGATCTCTTTTCCTGGTTCTTGTCAGTAAACGTGCCGCAGCATTCTGGATCAGCTGGAGAGTCTTAAGGGACTTATTGGGGCAGCCTGATAGTAGAGAGTTGCAATAATCCAGCCTAGACGTAACAAATGCATGGACTAGTTTTTCTGCATCTGTTTGAGACAGGATGTGCCTGATTTTTGCAATGTTACGTAAATGAAAAAAGGCAGTTCTTGAAGTTTGTTTTATGTGGGAGTTAAAGGACATATCCTGATCAAAGATAACTCCAAGATTCCTTACGGTGTCGCTGGAGGCCAGGGCAATGCCATCTAGAGAAACTATATCTTTAGTTAATGTGTTTCGAAGGTGTTCGGGGCCAAGTACAATAACTTCGGTTTTGTCTGAGTTTAACATCAGAAAATTGCAGGTCATCCAGGTTTTTATGTCCTTAAGGCATGCTTGAAGTTTAGCTAATTGATTGGTTTCATCTGGCTTGATCGATAAATATAATTGGGTATCATCTGCATAACAATGAAAATTTATGGAGTGCTTCCTAATAATATTGCCTAAAGGAAGCATATATAAGGTGAATAGAATTGGTCCAAGCACAGAACCTTGTGGAACTCCATGACTAACTTTGGCGTGCATAGAGGATTCATCATTAACATGTACAAACTGATATCGATCTGATAAATAGGATTTAAACCAGCTTAGTGCAGTGCCTTTAATGCCAATTAAATGTTCTAGTCTCTGTAATAGAATGTGATGGTCAATGGTATCGAATGCAGCACTAAGATCTAATAAGACAAGTACAGAGACAAGTCCTTTGTCAGATGCAATTAGAAGGTCATTTGTAACTTTCACCGGTGCTGTGTCTGTGCTATGATGCACTCTAAATCCTGACTGAAAATCCTCAAACAGCTTATTGTTGTGTAGAAAGTCACACAACTGATTGGCAACTGCTTTCTCAAGGATCTTAGAGAGAAAAGGAGGGTTAGATATAGGTCTATAATTTGACAAAACAACCTGGATCAAGAGTGGGCTTTTTAAGAAGAGGTTTAATTACAGCTATTTTGTGTACTGTGGCACCTAGCCTTTTAATAAGGACAGATTGATCATATCTAGTAAATAAATGTTAACTAAGGATAAAACCTATTTAAGCAGCCTAGAGGGGACGGGGTCTAAGAGACACGTTGATGGCTTAGATGAGGAAATCATGGAAGTTAGTTGACTAAGGTTGATGGGAGAAAAGCAGTCTAAATGTATATCAGGTTCTACAGTTGTTTCTAAGGTTCCTGTGTTTGAAGATAAGTCAGTAACAACTGAGGGCAGGAGGTGCTGAATTTTGTCTCTAATAGTTAGAATTTTATCATTAAAGAAGCTCATGAAGTCGTTACTACTGAGATCTATAGGAATATATGGCTCAACTGAGCTGTGACTCTCTGTCAGCCTGGCTACAGTGCTGAACAGAAACCTGGGGTTGTTCTTATTTTCCTCTATTAATGATGAGTAGTAGGCTGCTCTAGCGTTACGAAGGGCCTTCCTATAAACTTTAAGACTATCTTGCCAGGCTAAACGTGATTCTTCCAGATTGGTGGAACGCCATTTCCTTTCGAGTTTTCGCAATGTTTGTTTTAGTTTGCGGGTTATACCATGGAGCTAACCTCCTCTGTTTTATTATCTTCTTTTTTAGAGGGGCGATAGAGTCTAGTGTTATTTGTAGTGAGCCTGCAGCACTATCAACAAGATGATCAATTTGGGAGGGACTAAAGTTAGCATAGGAGTCATCTGTTACATTGAGACATGGAACTGAATTAAATTCCCAATGGTATCACTTTCTTAAATTTAGCTACAGCACCATCAGATAGACATCTAGTGTAGGAATGTTTGCCTAATGGTGTGTAGTCCAGTAATAGGAATTCAAAAGTTATTAAATAATGGTCTGATAAAAAAGGATTCTGTGGAAAGACTATTAGATGTTCAATTTCAATGCCATAGACAAGAACAAGGTCGAGGGTGTGGTTAAAACAGTGAGTGAGTTTATGTACACTAAAATAATAAGTGATAAAAGCAGCACTAAGGCTATCATTTTCTACATCCACATGAATATTAAAATCACCTACAATAATTATGTTTTAAGGACTAAACCTGATAAGAACTCTGAGAATTCAGATAAAAATTCAGAATACGGTCCAGGAGCTCGGTACACTATAACAAATAGAATTGGCTGTAGTGTTTTCCAGGTTGGGGGTGAAAGACTAAGAACAAGGCTTTTGAACGAGGTTAGGTTTGATTAATAGGCTTGAGTCGAAGATGGCTGCAACTCCACCTCCTCGGCCTGAGCCTCGAGGAATGTGAGTATTAATGTGACTGGGGGGAGTGGATTCATTTAGGCTAACATATTCATCCTGACACAGCCAGGTTTCAGTGAGACAAAATAAATCAATATTATGATCTGATATTAGATCGTTTACTAGAACAGCTTTAGATGAGAGAGATCTAATGTTTAAGAGTCCACATTTAATTCTCCTATTTTGTTGTACTGTTGCAGTGGTGGTTTTACTTTCTATTAGGTTTTTATATGTAACTCCTCTTCTGTTTACTTTTGATTTAAATAATTTAAGTGGTGGGGGGGCAGACAACCTCTCTGTGGAGTTTAGGGTGAGTAACTGCTCTAATGGAAGCGCAGAGAAGCGTGTAGGACTGCAGCTCTGCCTCCTGGTCTGGACCACAGACTGTATTAAGTCTGTGGTCTGAACTCTGAGCTGTCATGGCTTTGGGCCACTAATAAATTCGGCCAGATTTCTAGATATGAGAGTGGCTCCATCCAAAGTGGGATGAATGGCATCTCTCCTAATCAGACCAGGTCTTCTCCAGAAAGTCCGCCAATTATCTACAAAGCCCACATCATTACCTGGACACCACCTCGACAACCAGCGGTTGAATGATGACATGCGGCTATACATGTCATCGCTAGTAAGATTACGTAGGGGCCCAGATAAAACTATGGAGTCCGACATTGTCTTTGCATATGTGCACACCGACTCAACATTATTTTTCGTGACCTCCAATTAGCGTAATCAGGTGTCATTACCGCCGACGTGAATAACAATCTTTTCATATTTACGCTTATCCTTAGCCAGCAGTTTTAAATAGGATTCAACGTTGCCCGTTCTAGCCCCTGGGATGCATTTGATTATGGTCGCTTCTAATTTCACATTTCACAAAATGGAGCTGCCAATAATCAGAGTTTGTTTCTCAGATGTGTCGGTGTGTCACTGAGTGGAGAGAACCTCTTAGAAACATGAACGGGTCGGTGGTGAACCGTGGGCTTTGGTTTAGGGCTATGCTTCTTTCAAACAGTCACCCAGCCTCCCTGGCTTCCCGGCTGCTCGGGAGTTGCCGGGAGATGGCTAGCAGTAGCTACGGCTGACTGGCTTTCCATGGTGCGGAGCCGCGATTCTAACTCACTGAGCCTTGCCTCCAACGCAGTAAATAAACTACATTTGTTACACATACCATTATCGCTAAAAGAGGCAGAGGAGTAACTAAACATTTGACACACTGAGCAAGAGAGAGCAGGAGAGGGAGAAGGAGAGGGAGACGCCATCGCTAACTTAGCTAAAGTAGCAAGCAACTAATTAGCGTGTAAACAACTGTGGGATTAGCGAAAAGTCGCTAACAGGAGAGAGATATGAGTGCTTAAACAGAACTAGAACTAGTACTATACTTAAATGTATAGCGGGTAATTAACCGCTATAGTAAAGAAAATATCAAAATTAACTGGGTTTAGCTAGAGCAGCAGAATTTGCTACCAGTAACACAGAAACACCGGCAACCGGAAATGAGACAATATGTTCACCTCAGCACGTCAGTACATCCACGTACGCGTTAGTCAGGGGCCCTTAACAGATTTTGAGTTAGATCTCAAAGATTATCAAGAGATGTTATCACAGTTGGACAATTGTACACTGACACAAAACTCACTCTTCTTAGGTTCTATTTGACCACACAGAAGAAAAAAATTACAGTCCACACAGTCACAGCGCAGGTTTGGCTCCATCTTTGGAGAGGCAAGAGAGCTCTCAGAATCAGTCTTCAACTTCTTCTATCAGTGTTGCTACAGCCCTGTCATCTGCTACATTTGAAACAGTTAGCCCTGAAGTGATATTTCTTGAAAGCACTACAAGTGATGACAAGTTTGACTTTACACTATACTCCACAGAGGGTGGGAGTGAGGATGTTTTTGAGAGCAGCAACGTTGTTTTTATAGGAGACTTTTCTGAAGAAAATGAGCAACAGAATTTGGATGATACACTGCCTGTTTCACCACAAACCATGCCATCTAGTGAGAGAGTGAAGAGAATATTGGTTGTTCACAGAGGGCAGGTACTGCCAGAGCTCACAGCACATTTCTGTGATGATGGACTTCAAGAGGTTGACATCAAAATCCAGCTTGTTCTACCGGATGGAACACCCAAGATGGGCTATGATGATGAGGAGTTGTGAGAGACTGTCTCTCAGAATTCTGGAATGAATTCTACGACCAAAAACGGGAAATGCTTTTAAAGTGCCTTTCCTAAGGCATGATTTTGGACAGCAGCAGTGGGAGAGTGTAGGCCGAATAATTGCTTTTGGATGGGCGAGGGAGAAATATCTTCCTGTGAATATTGCTCCTGTCATATTAGAGCAAGCTGCCTTGGGATATGTGAAGAGCGATGTAGTGGAGAATTTCCTCAAATACATGATTGAATCTGAGCGTACAGTGTTTGAATCATGGCGATCAGATTTTAACAGCGTTGACCAAGAAGTATTAATCAAGATCCTAGATAACCACAGCTGCAGAAGGATACCAACAGCCAGCAATGTCAATGAAATCCTCCAGGAGCTTGCCCACAAAAGGTTTGTTCAAGAGCCTGCCTACGTAATCGAACAATGGGCAAAAATACTCAGCACCACCGAGCACAGCCTACAGGACCTCACAACAGTATACGAAACCCTGCAACCAACTGTGAGAGAGGTTGTGAAGTCCCTCACCTTCCCAGAGACAATGAATGTCCACCAGAAGGACATTCAGAAGTACCTAACGACATTCTTGAGGAATGCTGATACGCAGCATCTGTGTTTGTTCCTCAGGTTCTGCACAGGGTCAGATCTATTCCTGGGGAAGAAAATCATTATTGACTTTACCCAGATTCAAGGTTTTCAGAGAAGACCTGTGGCCCATACATGTGGCTGTGTGCTGGAGCTGTCAGTCCATTATGACAGCTACCCTGACTTTAGCTCCGAGATGAACAAGGTATTGGAGTCTAATGTGTGGGTAATTGATATAATCTAATCTAGTCCAGGGAGTATGTGTGTGTTTATGCTATTCACACACACAATTTCGATGATCTTGTTGTTTCCTTGTATAATGTCAGTGACCAAGCGTCCTCATGTAAAACCTTGCATAAGATTTAAATAGTTCAACAGATAGCTCTACATAATGACAATACATTCCTGGTTGTTACCTAGATCATTTGTTAAGGATAACACCATAGGACATAATAGCATCAAGCTAGTGGAGATCAAGGAGGTCAAAGATGTACATTTAAATAACTTTTGTTTGCACTTTTAAGTAAATAATCTTGTCTATCAAGGTCTTTTTTGTTTGTTTTTGAGCTAAGCAATTGTTATGTCAAGTTAATATTACCAAAGTAACATTTTGGCAGGCATTAGTTAATGTCAAAAAAAAAAAAAAGAGCCCTATGGCACAAATCTTATCTGTTATAGAATGTGCAACTCTAAGGGTTAGTCACTCAAAACAACCGTCGTCAGACATATCCATTTACACACAAAGCCTACAGCATCATCATCATCATCATCATTTTCTCATTAGTGTATACAGTACATTTGTTCTTACACAGTTTAGATACCAAATAATCTTGTTTGTTGACACATAAAGGCATTAAGGGAAGACAGGAATATGTGTAAGAATCATTACAAAAAATGTTTTGAAAGCTGTTACAATTCCTGACTGAAATCGCTCTGGCCTATATCTTTTTTTGTTTGTTTTGTTTATGAGAAATTGCCATGTTACCATGTTGTTGTACCTGTTACCATTACAACTTACCATGCACTGCGTAGTCATGTACTTTTATTGATATGTGTAAGAATCATTACAAAAATAGTTTTGGAAGCTGTCACAATTCCTGACTGAAACTGTTGCTGTTGTACCTGTTACCATTACAACTGTTACCATGTGCTGTGTAGTCATGTTATTTTATTGACGTTTTGAAAAATGTAGTACTGTACTGTTGGTGTATATGGTGCACACTTTTATAGATGCATATACAGGACATGCGCAAGGCTATCCGGCGCTCCGGGCAAGATAACGAGAGTGCGCCCCGTTGTGCATTTCACCAACCACAAAGATAATAAATCGCCTCATGTTATTTGTCACCTTGTTAAGACCAGGATGCTAACACTAACATGTAGCCAGATAAAAAAATGAACTATGTATTCATTAATAATGAATAATAGGATATGATGTCTATATCAGCTTGCCAGCGCTGACCAATGCTTTCCTGGCGCCCTGAGCAATTGCCCAGCCTGCATGCATGCACCGTCACTGTCTACACTGCAACACCATGGACAGAGGACAGGTAAGGTAATACAACTTCGGAAGAGCCTGCGAAGCGTAAATTATTCAGCACCATCAACAGCGCCCTACGTACGCAGACACAAGAAGAAGTATTCATTTTGTTTCATTTAACACAAGGAGAGCTGAAACCGGTCATTTGACCGATAGGGACATCTAGTCACATTTAGAAATTAATTACATTTAGTTACTAACAAGTTACAGCATCCACCTTTGCTGACTTTTCCTATTCTTTACATGCCAGCATTGCAAGAATTTCAAATCACGTTAGGATAAAAAGTTAAAATGGTTTTCTTCTCCTCCATTCTCTATCCATGTGTTATTGCGTCTGCTCGTCTTCCGACCAACGATTCAGTCCTCCTTCATCACACCAGGTTGCATAAGGATTCACCTAGGCTACATCTTCACACATAGCCTAGTCTATTTTACAAAATGGCTTTATCAGCAAAATAATAGTAACAGTAACAGTTGGGAGTAGGCTACTAATAATAACTAGAATGTCACTACAAGAGATGCAACATCTGCGTATGAGCTTGCTTAAAATGAAAATATAATAATTAGCATAATATGCACATGCTGCTCTTTGCGAGATTTTAGACTGCCAAAGTTAATAACTGCGTTTTGTTATCAGAATTGGTTGTACCTATATGAGATGTTAATATGAACCTTTGTCTTTATACAAAATATTTCTGGCATCAGATTCCGAAATCGTGTGTTCAAAAATGCGTTCCTCCGCAAAATGCAATATCCCACAGATCAGATGTTTGTTTATTCAAAACGCTTCATATCTATTGTGCAACTAGATAAAATAAAATAATCTTTGACTGTGAATGAATACCCCCTCCTGCAATGTGTTTTGCACAAACCCAAATAAATGAAAAAATATAGATAAAAGTGCAACAAAAAACATTTCCAATAGCTTACTTTGCTATCCTTTACGAATAAATACAGGCAGTGTTTGTAGAAGCCTAGATTGCAGTGACTAAAAATACATCTGTGGGAGATCCTACTGCGTTTTGCAGAGAGATGCATTTTTAAACACACAAATACGCGTAATAAAATGTAGGCTATATTTCAGAATCTGACACCAGAAATATTTTGTACGCAGATAAAGGTTCATATAAACAGCCATTTCTGATAACAAAAATAAATTATTAAAATATAAATCCTAATTTTCATTTAAAGACAGTGTCACTAATGTATCCACCCTGCATGCCAGTTTTTTTAGATGCCATGTACAATAAACAATTCAGGACATATTTGTATACAATGTTAGGCCTATTTAGCTGACGCTTTTTCTTAAAGCACACTTTATTCCCCCAGTCCATCAGTAATCATTTGACGAAGTCTTAGATAAAGGTCAGTAATTTCATACACATCATCAGACATTTCCAGGTTGTGCTCAGCCATAAGTTCCATACATAAGTGAAATACATCCTCATCACAAGGATAGTCCTTGAAACAACAGTCCTCATATATTTCACAATTTATTTATCTTGACAAAATTTCATGATTTGTGAATCCACGTCTAAAGTAGTCTTCAATGATGGTATCCATTTGGGTCTGCTAAGCTTTGTCTTACCCACTTGCTTCTGTTGCTTTGGCGCATATGAGGTGTCACACACCGGCTCAACGCGTGTGGCAAAGAGGAGAGGCAAGTCAGGTTAAAGTGCCAATTGATGATTTTATTAGAAATAAACAAACAGAACTATTTATAAGGAAAGCATGAGGTGTGAAAAGTCAGAGCATCAGTAGTGAATGGAATGTATGGGTGAGTGAAGAATGTATGTTTGTGCGAGTGTTGCGAGTGGCAAAATAGTAAACCAAACCAAAACCTGGGGAGGGGAGGTCCTGAGAGAGAGAGAGAGAGAGAGAGACAATGACACCAGGCAGGTAATATAGCCTTAGTGAAGGCCCACACAGGTGCCACGCAATCACCCCAACGACCCTGTGACTCCAAGCTCCTGCAGGAAGAAAGCAATCAGCTGCAGGCAGAAAGGGGAGGGGTCGTAACAGAGGAAACAACACATAGGCTTATGCAAATTTTCAAGAAGGTTTCTCATTATTTTGAGATACTAAGTCATTATATTGAGAAGGTTTCTCATATTGAGATACTAAGTCATTATATTGAGAAAGTTTCTCATTATTTTGAGATACTAAGTCATTATTTTGAGAAAGTTTCTCATTATAATGACTTACAGGATGTTTTTTTTTTTTTATCATACTGGCAGAAATGGGCTTCCATAAAAACCAGTACTTCTCAACCAAAATCATTGATTTTTGATCAAATGTTTAAATGATTTGTAGTAAATAGGCAAAAATGTGCAAAACCAGGTCCTTTAAAACTGTTGTGTGTGTATTGAATACATAACATAGGATCAGTTTATGAAATAAGATATATTGTTATAGATGAAACTACCCTCCAGCTACAACATGGCAGTGCTCCTTACACAAATCCATCATAATAAAACATTATTACTTCATTATAACTTCTAGTAATTGAATGCTGAGAATGGGCATTCCACTGTATAATGAGTACATTGATACTTTTGATACTTACTTCGAACATTTAGCTGTTAATACTATTTTTAACATCCTATGTTTTGTCAGTCACTTGTAAAGCACTTGAATTGCATTTGATTTGTTTGAAAGGTGCTATTTAAATGCATTTTGATTGCTTGATTTTGAATTGTAGATTCAAGTTTTTGCTCCAGTGTGTTTTTTCCTGGTTGGTACTAACCTTGTCTCTCTGTGCCACAGGATCACTGCCTGTCTGCCCACTTGATCATCTTCTTGCCTGCTACTCGGCCCTCCAGTCATCCAGCCTACTAGCTCCCAAGCTAGCTCCATCAGCCACCCTCACAGCCAGCCTTCATTTCATTCTACCCTCTGCCTTTGCCTGCAGACCTTCCCCCTCATCCACCTCCATTCCCTGGGACCCCAGCCAATTAACCTTTTTGTTATCCATTCAAACCTGAGTCTGTGTTCTGCATTTGGGTCCCTCCTGTTGATCATAGCAATATTAATGGCCTTAAAGAGATCCCTGCCTAAAGTAATTACAGTGTAAGTGATGGAGGACAAAATCTACAATCCTCATTCTGTGTAAAAATACATTCAACTGGTGAGATGTGACGGCCTCAGGGATGGCCCTACCTTGTCCTTCCTCGTTGGCTGTGTTTCCCTTTGTTCCAGGAAGTTGAGGGGTGGAGCTGAGACCTGTCAGAGATGCAACACACCTGAGCATGCTGGGCTCAGGAGGCTAAATCAGACCTGCAAGACCCTCTCACTCTTGAAAACATGTGAACCCATCCTCTAAAAACCGTTCTGAAAAACAATTTGGTAACAGGATGGGTTACAGGGTCAGGAACATGAATTTATATCCATGGAAACAAGGGAGGTCTTATCTCACATAGCGCACTCCCGGTGAACATGTCTAAGTTCACAGGGGCTCAGTCCGCTGGCCCAGAGGGTGGACATTTAGATTCTGCCTGAAAAAGATCACGTTGGGATGTGAAATAGATGAGCGATCATCAGGAAATGAACCAGATTTTAACATGCGGCATTATATTTGCTGTATCCGCCATATCCAAGTGGTGTTTTTATTGCTCGGATGAAACACAGGATGCCAGTGAGTTTCGGTCTAATTAGACTCCATTTTCTTCCCATGTGACCCCTGTGTCAAAAACACTGAATATAATTAGGAGCAACACTCTTTCAAGTAGAGCGTATGTTTGATCCCATCAGAAACATGACAAACCCACGCCTGAACAAGGTAAAACAAAGGAACGCTGGAGAACAAATACATATATACACAATATAAAACAGGTCTAGTCATGAGCTTTATGTTGTAGGCTTTGCTCAATAGCATGGCCCAAAAGTATGTAAGAAGCAAGCAGTTTCTTATTATGTATGAAAATTAGAGCTATTGAGAGCTAGTGTTTAAAGTGTCATTGTCTGCTGAGATTCACACACCAGTTTTTTTTCTGGCTTTTAACTTGCATAAACAACTTTCACCAAAATAGGCAAGACCTTGAGATGCCCCACATCACTCTGTACCTTAAACACACAGAGTTGGTCATCACCAACTATTTAATTGTTCTCTCTTAAGTTCAGACTGTGCTATAGTGTGTGCAGGGAGTGTGTATATGTATGTCTGTGTGTGTGTTTGTCAGAGCATGAAGCACAGCCATGTTTTGTCAGATGAGCATAAAATACATGCTCTTATGCGTGTATAAGTGTGTTTACAGTTTTTTACAATTGCTTACATACTAAAATTAAAAATAACACACAGTTAGTAAAACCTGACACTCAAGGGGCAAAACCTCAGCCCAGATCTGCACAACCATAAGCACATTCTCAGCCTCACACTTTTTGCAAACCACTACACACAGTGTTTTGCAAAACACTAAACACACTTCTCTACATTAGACACAGAAATCTAACATGATGTCACTTGTTTGCCATTTCAAGGCACTGCCTTTCAAAATACCACACCTATAACCAATTGATCAAACACGGCCACCAGGTGTACAGACACTTAGGTGCTTAGTTGTAAACTCACCAATCAGGAGTAAGCACTAAAAAAAGACTACAGGTGAGTTTACCTGTCTTCAACAAAAATGGAAGTTAGAGGACAGCCTGTGATGTGGACAAAGTGCTATGGCCAGATCCAGCTAGACGAAGAGATAATGCTTAGGTTTTGTTTTGTTTTTTTATGTAATTTATGCTTTCTTTTTTGTCTCCACAAATGTTTTTGCTGTGCTTATGTACTATATTTCAATTTAGAATATGTTCTGTTCTGATTTTCAGTGCAAAATGCAGCCTTTGGGAATGCATGGATCCATTGACTGATTTTACAATGTGGAGAGAAATAAATATTTTCATCAGCGTGCAGTACTGGTCTTGTGTGTTGTGTTTAGTCAATATATTCATGTACTTTACTCTAACAATACCTCTGAAAAAATCTAACCCAAAAGTCCATGTCTGTGCTGCTGACGAGAATACTGTAAACTTTCTGAAAAACCACTGCACTTCTCTAACCCTCTGTTTGTCCCACATGCTCTCTCTCTCCCTCCCTAGTTTCTCCTCCTTGTCCTCTCTTTTCACTCATGCTTCTCTGTCCTGGGTCCTCTCTCTCTCCCCTGGCTGTTGGTGCCTCTCTCCAGAATTTAGGATTTGGATCTTCGTCCTCCAGGAGATTCATCCTCTCCTCTTCTCCTCTCTCTCTCCCTCTGTGTGTCTGTATCTTTCTCCTCTCTGTGTGAATAGTGTGCTTTAGTTCTGCCTCTTGTGTGTTTGTGTAGTCTGTCCTCTTCCATGTCTCCATGGTGGAGAGGTCGTGTGGCTCAGGTCCTATCTGTTTGGAGCATGGATGTATTATAGGAACTGGATACCGGACCCAAAGATGGCGCCTATTCAGTCTGATGAGAATTGCTCGCCTGGCGCATATGCCAAAAAGGTTTCTAGCTTCCGGGTTTACTTCTGGGTTATGCGGCCCACTGAATATGCGCAGTAGTGTTTCCCCCCGCTGGCCCCACCCGCGAGTTCCCACTTGGCCCATAGACTTTACATTGTGATGACGTCACAGATTTTTAAATCGCTTTTCTCGGCTCAAGGAAAGTTTTACATATATTAAACCTCCGTGGATCAAAAATGCATAATAGAAAGAGTCATAATCGACCTTGTTTGCAGTTCGAGGTGTCCTGTTAACAGTTTTACAGACGTCTCTCTTCTTATTATACATTCATGGTTTGGTGGCACCTGGAAGTTGCATGATGTCCTCCCGATCCATATTCTTTCTTATGTGTTTACAATCTATTTGTAAATTTAACATCTAATGCATGTCTGGGAGAGGGATCCTTCCACTATTGCTCTTCCTGAGGTTTCTTCAATTTCTTACGTGTTAAAGAGTTTTTCTAGGGAGTTTTTGCTCATCCGAATTGAGGGTAGAGGGTGTCATATACTGTGTTTGTATCAACTACATCACATCACAGAGGTTGACCTATAAATGAAGCATTTCCTCAAAAACAAGGTTTATATATAGAATAAGCTTGAATTGCTATTTTAATGTTTTCTTCTTCATTGTTGCTTTTTCAAACTCCCCAGAATTCTTGTATTGCATAGCCTGGCTAATACTGCCATTACTACTACTATTTACTGCCATAGTAGTGCGATTTATATAAGCAACACCACTTATGAGCTGCTTTATACATGGTGTGGTATGTTGTACTTGTGGCTGGGTGTGGCAGGTGCATGTAGTCACCAGTAGTCAAGATTTTTGCCTGGGTGTTAAAATATGCAAATGCAGACCAAAACCAAAGTAAAAACAAGACTAAGAGTCAGCAGCCCAAAGCTAACATCAGTTAACATGCTAACAATGACAATACTAGCATGTTGATGTTTAGCAGGTATAATGTTTACCATGTTCATCATCTGAGGTTAGCATGTTATCATACTAACATTTGCTAATTAGAACTGAACACAAAGTCCAGCTGAGGCTGATGGGAATGTCATCAGTTTTGCAAGTATTTGGTCATAAACCAAAGTATTGGACAAATAAAAATTTTGACCTTATGATGGCGCTAGATGAAAAGTCAGAGGATCACCAAAGTTATTACAATTCATCCTGAGGGGAACATGAATGTCTAAACCAAATTTCATGACAATCCATCCAATAGCTGTTGAGATATTTCAATAATGAACCTAAAAGTGAACCTCATGGTTGTACTAGAGGTAAACTCAGATGATCACCAAAATCAGTAAGATTGCTGTGGAAGTTCTTCAGGCAAGACAGAGAAGATGCAGGGAACTCTGTTCACAACTCTTAACCCATAACTCTTATTATTTGGTCTTTTTGCGTATCTAAAGGTTTCAAAATGAGATGGTTACAGTGCCTGCCCTCTGGGATGCCAAGCTTTAAGAGATCATTTGGAGAGCAGGTTTTATCTCATACATCCCTTTAAGGCATTTGCCATTTATTCCATGAAATTCCTTTTAGCCATTTCGCCATTAGCTGAATCAGATAGCCCAAAGCAGGGACAGACACCAATGAATCATGTCTTGCCATGCTTTTTAGGAACTTAACACCCACAGTTACAGTGTGTCTTTGAACCATCATGTTGCATGGCTGTTATCATCATGCGTGTTCTGTATTTTGTTGCGTTTCATGTACTTGGTTGCATTTTCTGTATTTGGTTGAGTATTCTGTATTTGGTTGTGTTTTTTCTCTATGTGGTTGCATTTTCTGTATTTGGTTGGGTTTTTTTGTATTTGGTTGCATTTTCTTTATTTGGTTGCATTCACAGTACTTGGTTGTGTTTTGTGTAGATAGATAGATGTTCTTTATTGTCCCCAAGGGGAAATTAATTTTGTTTAGGGCAGGACCATACAACAAAAAGACACTAAATTGGTTATTTGGTTGAGTTTTTTGTATTTGATTTCTTTGTCTGTATTTACTTGCATTTTTGTGCTTGGTTGCGTTTTGTTTATCTGGTTCAGTAATCTGTATTTGGTTGCATTTTGTGTACTTGGTTGCATTGTCTGTACTTGATTGTGTTGTCTGTATCTGGTTGTGTTTCTGTATGTGGTTGTGTTTTTTGTATTTGGTTGAATATTCTCTATTTGTTTTTGTTTTTTCTGTGTTTTAGTTGCATTTTTTGTATGTGGTTGTGTTCGGATCCCTGTTTAGTTTGCATTACTGGTCCCTACTGGACATTTTTCTTCAGTTTCATTTTCTATCCTCCATTTTGTTTTCAGTTGAACAAAGAGCACCCTACAGTGTGCATGCAAAACAGTGCTCTCCTTTTGTTTAAGGCTTGGAGTAGATATGTCCGTAGGTAAACATGTGAAATATTGTTAGAATGAGAGTTTTCATGGGGAAATTGTTCTGTGGAAGGAAAATGTTATTTTAGTTGTTAGATGAACATGCTGGTCATTTACTTCACTTTTCAGCTTGCTAACTGAAAGGGGTATTCCTATGGAGGTCTATGCTAAGCTAATACTTACCTGAGTTACTTACTGTGCTGGATATTTATGTTAGATTAAAATACTTACCTGCCATGTTACCTGTGAAGAGAAGTGATTAAAATATATGGGAAAAACAGAGGTGGAAGTCAGTCTGCATGTGCTACAAAAAGAGAGGAGAGCCACAGCAGCCTCTGCTGAAGCTGCAGTCTACGAAGTAGCAGCAGTAATGTAAGAGGAACCTCTCAAAGCCCAGATTACTCCTGAAGATCGTGCTCAACATACCAGCGAGTATGTGCAGACTCACTCCTTGGTACCACACGCTCAGCAACAAGCTCCAGTCTCACAGCTGTAGCATGGTAAGGAGCCTTATAACGAATAATTCTACATCGTTCATTGAGAAAATCATTTTTCTTTGCTGTGTGTGGCACAGCCATGGTCCCTGCCTGGCCACTGTCTGTTAAGACTCAAGGATGAAGTTTCCCAAAACATTCCGTCTTCAGTATGACCTCCGGGCCTAAAACGCATAACTTTTGCTATGTTTACACCTAGCGTCCACACTACTCCGGCATTTTATAACCCCTAAAACGGAGACCTTTTAAAACGCTGCTGGCCCCGTTTTGGTTTGAAAACTCTGGGGTTGCGTTTTAGTGAGAAAACAATGACGCAGACACCCACATTCGCTTTCTGATTGGGTCTATTCAGCCATGACGTGCCTTCCCATAATTTGTCCCTGAATCACGTGACCCCTTCCCAGATGCAAACAAACGACATCCGCCGTGACTACCCCCAGTTAATTCAACATTAATTATGAATTACAACATTTACTTTCAGTAACAGTTCCACCTTGTCATCAGTCCAAGCAGAGAATTCTCTGCTCTTACTTTCCACCATTGATGTTCTTCATTTGTAGTATTTTCTGCAACTAAGCAACCAGTCGCAGAGTAGACAATCTGCTTTCTGTTTACACCGGCACGTGCATGTCCAGCACACATGAATGGTCACGTGATATGCGTTTTCAGGTGTGTAGTATGGACAGAGATTGTTTCTGAAACGGTGATAAAATGCTCGTGTGTATGGAGATCGTTTTCGTTTTAATACACAAACGTAGTAATGTGGACGTAGCCTCAGGGATGACATTATAGGGAAAGCTAAGTGACAATTGCCCAATTAACAACAGATCTGTAGTAAACTAGCCTAATACTCCCACATTCCAGGATATGGGCTGAAGATTCAACACTCTGAACTCTTGACACAAGAACAAAGGAACTGACTTTGCCATGCTGAATTAAATGTATATTAATGAATATGCTATGTTTAACTAACCCCCTGAAGTACTGAAGTTTTGTTTAACATGCTGATTTTGATGCAGGTAAAATGGAAACTGAACCAACAGGAATGGTTTCCACCTATCCACTAATCCAGCTAAAGATAAAGATGGGATGTCTGGTTTTGTTAAATAACTAATGAAACAGGAAATGTGAATATGCATTTACATAACAAGTAAATTGATCATAGCTTGTAATGAAATAAGATTTAAGCTTAAATGCCTGATACGATCTCTGAGTGCCGATGTGTCTGTGTGGGGGTTAGCCCTTCTTCTGCATCTCCCCCCTCCTCTTCTACATTCCTTTAGCAGAGATCAGAAGTGGATGACCTGTTGTAATTCTATTTTACTTATTTCATTTGCTATACCTATAGAGATACATATATGTGGATATAGAGATCTATGTGTATTTTATGTGTCACTGAATTGTTAACAGATTTCCCAATTGTGACACACACACACATGCACACACACAGCATGTGCTTGTTTTCTTTTCCTCTTAGGAGAATGACAGAGACATCTCTGTGATCAAAGGACCCCTCGTATAGATTGAGTTTACAGTGATTTACAATTTGCTGTGGATACAATTATGCATATATATATATATACAGACCTATTTGGTAAATATGTATGTGTGTTGTTAAAATAACGTGTATAATTGCCCTTTAAATCTGGTTTAACACTGTGTCTTCATAAAGTGTTTGGTATCATTCTGCAGGAGAGCTATTAAATATGGAAGCATTAGACATGTGATTCATTTTATTACCTTAATTAATTCTTTAGAAAAGAAATTGGAACAAAGAAATTAGTTAAGATAGAATAGATCTAGGATGGGTGGAGTAAAGTCTTACGCCGTTGACATCGGACATCGGCGCCCCTTTTACAGAAGACTACAAAGCAAGAAGACACCCTAAGATCACTACTCTTATCTCTTGATTCCGCTCTTCGCTCTTCTCTTGCCTCTTTTGCCTCTTGTTGCTCTCTGATTGACTGATCTGCCTTGTTCCGGGCGAGCAGGCCGCCCACATTGCAATGTGGGATGGAAATCGTGTCAGGGTCCATCAAGTCAAGTAGTCTGTGTCGTGTTGTTTCCTGTTTTATTTTGGTAGTCTCTGGTATGTCCTGTCAAGTTTCCCGCCTGTGTGATTGTCCTAATGTGTTTCACCTGTGTCTTGTTGTCTCCTCCTCCTCAGTGTATTTAAGGTGTGTTTTCCCTCCTTTCTGTGCCAGATTGTTTTGACCCTGTGTGAGCTTTCCAGTGTTTTTTCCTTGTGCATTTTCCTCGTGTTTGTGAACCCTTGCTTGTGTTTTTGGACCTGTGAATTTTGCCTAGTGTTTTTGGATATCTCTGCCTTATTGGACTGACTTCCCGTGTACCGAACTGTTTTTCATTAAAGTATCTGGACTTTTCCTCTGTGTCTGCGTCTGCATTGAGAGTCCTCCATCTTGTGAGCCTGACAAATCGCCCTGAAAATGCTTCGGACACATTGGGGCAAGCACACCTGAGGAGGCCCAAAAGCTCCAGAACGGGCCCACACGAGAAATGTCTCCCTCCTCCCCTCCCGAGCAACTTCTTCCCTGGCTATCTGAAGCACCAGGTGAAACTTTATTTTTCCTGTGATATTGGGGTTGATGCTATAGATTAGAGTTCAATTCAGTTTATATATATATATATATATATATATATATATATGAGAGAGAGATGCAATAATCCAGCCTAGATGTAACAAATGCATGGACTAGTTTTTCTGCATCTGTTTGAGACAGGATGTGCCTGATTTTTGCAATGTTACATAAATGAAAAAAGGCAGTCCTTGAAGTTTGTTTTATGTGGGAGTTAAAGGACATATCCTGATCAAAGATAACTCCAAGATTCCTTACGGTGTCGCTGGAGGCCAGGGCAATGCCATCTAGAGAAACTATATCTTTAGTTAATGTGTTTCGAAGGTGTTCGGGGCCAAGTACAATAACTTCAGTTTTGTCTGAGTTTAACATCAGAAAATTGCAGGTCATCCAGGTTTTTATGTCCTTAAGGCATGCTTGAAGTTTAGCAAATTGATTAGTTTCATCTGGTATGATCGATAAATATAATTGGGTATCATCTGCATAACAATGAAAATTTATGGAGTGCTTCCTAATAATATTGCCCAAAGGAAGCATATACAAGGTAAATAGAATTGGTCCAAGCACAGAACCTTGTGGAACTCCGTGACTAACTTTGGTGTGTATAGAGGATTCATCATGAACATGTACAAACTGATATCGATCTGATAAATAGGATTTAAACCAGCTTAGTGCAGTGCCTTTAATTCCAATTAAATGTTCCAGCCTCTGCAATAGAATGTGATGGTCAATGGTATCAAATGCGGCACTAAGATCTAGTAAGGCAAGTACAGAGACAAGTCCTTTGTCGGATGCAATTAGGTCATTTGTAACTTTCACCAGTGCTGTCTCTGTGCTATGATGCACTCTAAATCCTGACTGAAAATCCTCAAACAGCTTATTGTTGTGTAGAAAGTCACACAACTGATTGGCGACTGCTTTCTCAAGGATCTTAGAGAGAAAAGGAGGGTTAGATATAGGTCTATAATTTGACAAAACCCCTGGATCAAGAGTGGGCTTTTTAAGAAGAGGTTTAATTACAGCTACTTTAAAGGACTGTGGCACATAGCCTTTTAATAAGGACAGATTGATCATATCTAGTAAAGAAATGCTAACTAAGGGTAAAATTTCTTTAAGCAGCCTAGAGGGGACGGGGTCTAAGAGACACGTTGATGGCTTAGATGAGGAGATGAGGAAGTTAGCTGATTAAGGTTGATGGGAGAAAAGCAGTCTAAATGTACATCAGGTTTTACAGTTGTTACTAAGGTTCCTGTGTTTGAAGATAAGTCAATACCAACTGAGGGCAGGAGGGGCTGAATTTTGTCTCTAATAGAATTGTATCATTAAAGAAGCTCAAAGTCGTTACTACTGAGGTCTCTAGGAATACATGGCTCAACAGAGCTGTGACTGCCTGTCAGCCTGGCTACAGTGCTGAACAGAAACTGGGGTTGTTCTTATTTTCCTCTATTAATGATGAGTAGTAGGCTGCTCTAGCATTACGGAGGGCCTTCCTATAGATTTTAAGACTATCTTGCCAGGCTAACGTGATTCTTCCAGATTGGTGGAACGCCATTTCCTTTCGAGTTTTCGCAATGTTTGTTTTAGTTTGCAGGTTATACCATGGAGCTAACCTCCTCTGTTTTATTATCTTCTTTTTTTAGAGGGGTGATAGTCGAGTGTTATTCGTAGTGAGCCTGCAGCACTATCAACAAGATGATCAATTTGGGAGGGACTAAAGTCAGCATAGGAGTCAACTGTTACATTGAGACATGGAACTGAATTAAATGCCGATGGTATCGCTTCCTTAAATTTAGCAACAGCACCATCAGATAGACATCTAGTGTAGGAATGTTTGCCTAATGGCATGTAGTCCAATAATAGGAATTCAAAAGTTAATAAATAATGGTCTGATAAAAAAGAATTCTGTGGAAAGACTATTAGATGTTCAATTTCAATGCCATATACAAGAAGGTCGAGGGTGTGGTTAAAACAGTGAGTGGGTTTATGTACACTCTGACAGAAGCTAACTGAGTCTAATAATGAGATAAATGCAGCACTAAGGCTATCATTTTCTACATCCACATGAATATTAAAATCACCTACAATAATTATTGTATCTGTTTTTAAGGACTAAACCTGATAAGAACTATGAGAATTCAGATATAAATTCAGAATATGGTCCAGGAGCTCGGTACACTATAACAAATAGAATTGGCTGTAGTGTTTTCCAGGTTGGGCGTGGAAGGCTAAGAACAAGGCTTTCGAACGAGTTATAATTTAGTTTAGGTTTGATTAATAGGCTTGAGTCGAAGATGGCTGCAACTCCACCTCCTCGGCCTGAGCCTCGAGGAATGTGAGTATTAATGTGACTGGGGGGAGTGGATTAATTTAGGCTAACATATTCATCCTGACACAGCCAGGTTTCAGTGAGACAAAATAAATCAATATTATGATCTGATATTAGATCGTTTACTAGAACAGCTTTTAGATGAGAGAGATCTAATGTTTCCACATTTAATTCTCCTATTTTGTTGTACTGTTGCAGTTGCCAATTATCTACAAAGCCCACATCATTACCTGGACACCACCTCGTCAACCAGCAGTTGAATGATGACATACGGCTATACATGTCATCGTTGGTAAGATTAGGTAGGGGCCCAGAGAAAACTAAGGAGTCCGACATTGTCTTTGTATATGTACACACTGACTCAACATTAATTTTTGTGACCTCCAATTGGCGTAATCGGGTGCCGCCGACGTAAATTACACTCTTACCATATTTACCCTTATCTTTAGCCAGCAGTTTTAAATAGGATTCAACTTCGCCCACTCTGGCCCCAGGGATGCATTTGACTATGGTCGCTGGTGTTGCTAACTTCACGTTTCACAAAATAGAGCTGCCAATAATCAGAGTTGGTTTCTCAGCGGGTGTGTCGCTGAGTGGAGAGAACCTGTTAGAAATGTGAACCGTTGTGGTGGTGAACCGTGGGATTTGGTTTAGGGCTATGCTTCTTCCGGACAGTCACCCAGCCTCCCTGGCTTCCCGGCTGCTCAGGAGTTGCCGGGAGACAGCTAGCAGAAGCTACCTTTGGTCGGCTCGCACCGGCTAGGGGCTGGCTAGCTACAGCTGACTGACTTTCCATGGTGCGAAGCCGCAATTCTAACTCACTGAGCTTTGTGTGGTAGAAAAAATCCCAAAGATGGGCCAGATGTCTTCAGGATCTTCACCACACTTTAAGCACTTCAATACTCAAAAATAATTCAACTGAGTCAAAAGAGTTCAAATATGAATAGTTTACTGACAAATCAACAAGTACAGCAAACCCGAGTTAGTTCATGGAGCAACACACCTCAGTCAGTCCATGAAGTAACTGACAATCCAACACACACATCTTCTTTTATAGCCACCCGTTTCACCCCTCCTTCTGTGGGCTCAAAGTTGCGTAACCACCTGCTGACCTTGGCCTAATTTCTGTGATGTTTTCAAACTGTTCATACTCTTCTTGTTACCCCTCCTTCTGTGCTCCCAACATTGTGTCAAAGTCCAGGTGAATCCCACATCCCAAAGGCCTGACCTCATTGATTATGAGCTAATGGTGTATATTCATGACTTTGTCTGTTTTAAAAAAAAAAAATCATACTGCTGGAGCTCTGTGTTTTTCATAACATCCTTTCTCTGCTATTCGTGCTTTTATTAGTTCTGTTTCATGTTTACTGTGTTTTCATAACATCTGATTTTGTACTCTCCTTAAAGGTCATTGTGTTCTTTTAGCAGGTCAATGTGCTCCTTAGCATCGTCTGTGTGCACACAGCTCGCCTGACTCTGTTTTCACCTGGCTATGCACTCTCAGACTTCCAGTGATTCATCATACAGTTATATTCTTATAGATCATGCTACATTGTTAGGCCACACTATTTTTTTTTTTTTTTTTTTTTTTTTTTTTTAGTATCAACTGAGGAACTGCTTGTTTTCACTCAAGGATTCTTTCCCACTGTCCTCATAATAATACTCCTTTGTCTGATACATTCTAACCTCCCACTGCCAGCTGCTGCACTTAATTAAGAATGCAAGACTTCTGTGATTTTGCCCACATCCAACAACACATGACTACATCATGATTATGACTGAACCTGACTTTACCTGACCATTATCAATATGATTGACTTTGATTGACTTATACATAATACTGTAATATTGATTATGACTTATTTGACCTTACCCTGCAATGATTCAATACTGATTCACCATTATACATCAATATTATACCACATTGGGTGAACAAAATTTCCCACACTTGCCACCAACACGGTGAATGAACTACATTTGTTATACATACCATTATCGCTAAAGGAGGCAGAGGAGTAACTAAACATTTGACACACTGAGCAAGAGAGAGCAGGAGAAGGAGAGAGGGGGAGAAGCCATCGCTAACTGAGCTAAAAGCTAAACTACAGTAGCAAGCAACTAGCTAGCGTGTAACAACTGTGGGATTAGCGTAACGTCGCTAACAGGAGAGAGATAGGAGTGCTTAAACAGAACTAGTGTACACAAATGTACAGCAGGTAATTAGTCTCTATAATGAAGAAAATATCAGAATTAACTGGGTTTTAGCTAGAGCAGCAAAATTTGCTACCAGTAACACAAAACAGTGTTGCCAACTCTCACGCTCCTGGCGTGAGCCACACGCTGTCACGTTCAGTCTCGCGCTCCACGCTTCCCAAACAATTCTCATGCCAAAACACTGCGACAGCAACAGAGATGAAGAGGCGAGCGTTGGTTATGTACTGTAACCCCCATTCCCCATGATGCTTATCGCCGTATTGACAATTGTTCTGGCAGAAAACTCTGCGCTGGAGCGCATAAGGTGTTCAAGCAAGCTAGTGTGTGTGTGTGTGTGTGTGTGTGTGTGTTCATATTTGGCCGAGTGAGTGAAACAGTGTGTTCATGTGTACATTTGTGTGTATGTGTGTTCATGTATTGGCTATGTGTCTGGAGTATGTTAGGTTCTTGTGTGTGTGTGTGTGTGTGTGTATGTAGTGGTTCTTGCTACTTGTGAACATTCAATAAAACGGTGTAGTTTTGATATTGGAAACACGTCTTTGACTTTAATTACTGAATGAACCTGTATGCCCTTTTTTGGGTTAGTGTCTAATATTGTGAATTTTCCCAGGGTGGCATAGTCAGGCTATATCCTTAAATCTTACAATATAAGCGCCCACTCTCGCAACATGTTGTCCATATGTGCACGTGATGATAAAGTGCGCATATGCTTGATTAAGCCCATGGGCCATGGCATCAAAATCTCACTCCAGCCAGGTACCCAAAGTTGGTAACCTTGCACAGAAGCACTGACTGAGACTGAATTAATTAATTGGCTATCTTTTGCCCTTTTTCAAGGGTGGTGCTCCTAGGTGAATTTAATGTTAATTAAATTGTTATTTAATATAAATATTGATTATTTCTGATAGCTTAAGTTGAGTGTCATATCTCTACTTAAATTTGTATGCATTTGTATTAAGGCCCATGTATTTTGTGTTCCTGCGTGTAATACCGCTACACAGCTACTGCCTGTCACAGCCACACATGCAGAAAGCCTTCAGCAAAATGCAGTTCACAGCAGTCCCCCTGCAAAGGCAGTGAATATTCTGTCAAAGTTGTCCATTAAAGATGAGACAACATGCGAAAAGACTATTGAGTCATGTGAAGTCAGACCAGAATCTCCAACAATGACAGCCAACGGCTCAGAGGTGGAGGTAGAGTCAGGCGGGCACCTTACCTGGTCTGGCATATCTAGACGCTGCACGAGGACTCAATCCTATAGTAGAAAAGCTTCCATATTGCCTGCAGGAACGCTGGATCATGCAAGGCTCCAAATACAAAGAAGAGCATCGTGTTTCCTTTCCACCATTCAGTTTCTTTGTAAGATTCATATGTAGCCAAGCCAGGCTGCCAGGAATGATCTTAGTTTTGCCCTCTCCACATCCAGTTGAGCTTGAGTCCTTCAAAGCCAGAGAAACCTGAAGGTACAGTAATCGGACACCAGTGTCTGTAAGAAAAACTGGCGTGTCAGCCACACCTCCAGCTTACCAGGACAGCACATCTGGAAAGAAAGCAGATAATAATCTTTATTTTATAGAGCACTAAAAAAATCTACCTTACAAAGTGCTTCACAAAGACAGCAAGACAGTCAACTCATAAGATCAAGGAAACGGATACCCATTAAAAATAAAAACATTTTAAAGGAAATAAGACGGTTCAAAGAAAAATTAAAACTCGTAAAATCAGGAAAGGCACTCTGATATAAAAGTATGCTTTAAGAAGGGACTTTAACGAGATCACTGATTGTTTGGTCCATCTAAAAGTCAGGTCAGCAAAGTCAGTGTCTTATCCATATATGGCCTGGTCATAAATGATGGGACTGGACACAGAGCAAAATTCTTTTGTGGATCTTTTATTCCCTGACTGCACTTAAAAACAGCGTTAACTGTAATTTTCAGAATTTAGGATAATCACAGTGATAACAAAACAGAGTGTTTATTTTCCCTTCTTTTTGTACTTAGTTAACAGCATCAGTGAAAACCAATAGGAAAGGAGATGTGTCTTCTACACACCACCTGAAACTCCTTCCCTATTGGCAACTTAATGTCAACTCTTAGCTCTACACTGTTCACTATAATAAACAAAGGTGTGAGTAGGCTATGGGTGGTTACAGTAGACAGTTAGCTCACTATCCCTGCAGCTAACTCAACTTGAGGGACTCCAGATATTAGGTTACTATAGACAACAGTAGTGGCTTATTTCTAAATAAAGAAAATAGAAATATGACACAAATAAATACAAATGTTAAACCACAAAACTTATTGAGGGCTTGAAGCCAAAGAGGTGTAAGTGCATTTTATCAGATTTTACAGGAGAGCCAAAACAAATTTTTGATCAAACTTGAATCAGCTGCTGTTGCCATGTACTGAACACAATATTTGATCTTTTTGTGTTATCAGATTGAGCATCACTATAAAAATGAAAAATGTATACAGTTTAAGTTGAAAAATATTTATTAAACATTTTAAAAATGGCAAAAAATGAGTTACGCCTTTTTGGCACAAACATTTTCCCAATAGACTAATTCAGAATATGGGCGTATGTAGGTAAACAATTGTAAACCACATTCATTTTAATTAAAATGCATCAATTACACTTCAATCAACACAGTAAAAAAAAAAAGTAATTCTAGGCTACAATGAACGTATCAAATCAACTGATAATGATTTTTCTGTTGACTTGAAGTCAAGGAAGTCCTTGTGGCCCTGCTCATGAACATTGTATGGTTTATTTCTTCTTGCCACTATCACTAGTGTGTAGTAACCATCTGGGTTGTAGACAGGGACTTTTCTTCTTGCTGTCTCTACAGCAGCATGGACACTGTCACATTCCATCTGACTATGACCAGACTTTATGTATTTATGGTCAATCACAGAGAGGGGCAAGGTTTTGACAGCATGAAGGCACATTGAGCAGAAAGCTGCGTTCCTGTTCTGTCCACCACATGTCTGAATACAGAACTACATGATTTACATCCAAAAGTGCAGAGATACTTGAACACACAAGTGCTTATTTCGGATCCACGACCACCTTCCCCCTCATGCCACATGTAGCATTCTGCGTCTTTAGTGTCCAGTTCATATACTGTTAGATTGTATGTGCTGAATTTGCGCGAGTAGTACAGGCTACTCACATTTCTCCATGGAGTATTTAGAACCTGCTTGAGGTCAAAAGCAGCAGCTTTGTAAAAAGACTGCTCTTGAGCTTTCTTTTTGTCATTTTCTTTATGCTCTCTGGCAAGCAATTTTCGTGTTTGGTGGACATCATACTCTCCTTTGTTTTTATTCTTTTCCCCATCTTCCAGCTGTTGATACCACTCACAGTATTTGCAGGCATCTTTTTTTGGCATGTGGAAGGCCAGGTTAAACTCCATGTCAAACACCATTCCGTACATGCTTTGTTTTTGAGGTTCGATTTTCCATTCTTTGTTGCATTTCTCCACATACAACTCATACATTTTTTTACATTCAAGTTCCCCTCTAAATAGAGCTTTCTTGTCTTTTCTGCGGTAGTGGGATTCAATTGTTGGGAATGACTTGATGTGCTCCCGAATTGTGTTCTTGTTTTCCCCATAGATTTTGTTTGTTGGCTTATGTCCCCTATTGCTCTCAGAAGAAATTCCCAATTCACGAGTGGCCTGATCTGATCACACCTGGAAAACTTTTCAGAGATAAGTGTTTTCAAGAAGAAGTCTTTGCAAACTCTAATCTGCTTTCCATCTTTACTGAGATGATATTCAAATGAGTTCTGTCTTCTTGAGTTTCCTTTAGTTCTCTGCCTCTTCTTTTCTGTTTTCAAAACATGGTTCATGATGAAGTCCTTTTGCCTGGCTGAACCTCCCATTGACCAAAAATGCTCAAATACTTTCAACCTGTCTGACTCGGGGAAATTCTCATTGCATTGTACCGACATGAGGCACAGTTCTTCTCATTTACCCTTTTTGCGGGCACACGGACATTAAATGTGTTAACATAACTTTGGCCTAAACTTCTCAGTTTTTTTGCTTTGTTTTTTTTTCCAGTTCTCAGTATCTCTTTCTTTTCCTTCCTCTTTGCATATCATTGTCACTGAGTTCTTCCACATTATTGGCAACATCCTCCATCAGCACTGGTTCTAGCACAAGGATTATTTGTTCCTCAGTCTCACCCTCATCTTGTTCTCTCTCCGCATTTCTTTCTTTTTTGGGTTGCCCTTTCTTGTTTCCTGGCTGCTCTGTCTCTTTGTATTGAGCTCTTAAAGTAACCTCAACAAAAGAACAGCTATTACTGTAATAACTCCACAGGCAAATCATATCATGCTTTTTAGACAGACCAAAGACACTCTCTACCCATTGTTCACCTGGCTACACATAGCAAGCAACCTTTAGTAAAGCGCTGTGGATTTAGAGGCAAGCATCTAGATCAGGGATGTCAAACTCAAATACACAGTGGGCCAAAATTAAAAAATCGGTACAAGTCGAGGGCCGGACTGGTTCAATGTTTATTGCAAAACTTATTGAAATGAACTTATTGCACATATTGAACCTGGAACTAACAAAGCTTAAGTTATTGCCTATAAAAACAACATTAAACATTAAATAAATGAAAAATCAGTTGCATTAATTTCTTATGGCTCTATCTGCAGCTTTTCCAGAGTAATTTCTAATGAAAACATTTTTCCACAGGCCAACAACAGCCAAAAAATAATTTCCTCCAAAGAAAAACCAAACATGCCCTGTGGTAGCAAGAAAAAAAGTGCAAAAAGGAAACATACATTAAAGCTGAGGTTGCTGCTCTGTGATGCACACTAGTCTAAGCCAGATACTTGGCATCTCATCTTGGATGCAAATTCATCAATGTTTGGGGTCAGGCTCTGAGCTGAGGAAATCCTCAGGATTGAGTGAAGGTGTTCATCAGTAAGACGACTCCTGTGTAATGCTTGGGTACGCAGCTGGGGCATTGTGTCGGGGATGAAACGTGGAAACTGTGCAGCGCCCACAGAATCATACTTTGCCTTGAGTGTGTCACTACATTGGAGTTCAATCAGCTCCATTTGGAGGTTGGTTGGTGCGCTTTCCACGTCAGCTGCGCATTGAGAGATGGCTCGTGATGTCACACAGAAATGCCACTTCACACAGCAACTTTTTATCCCGGAGCTCTATTGTGTCTTTCCCTTTGCTTTCCATGAACTGACAGATCTCCTCACGCAACTCGAAACATCTTTTCAGCACTTTTCCTTGGCTTAGCCATCGAACCTCTGTGAGATAGGGCAAGTCACCATATTCTGAACCCAACTTCTTTCAGAAAAGACTTGAACTGGCGGTGATTTAAACCTTTGGCTCTTATGAAGTTAACTGCTCGTGTTATGGTGCTCATTACATGTTCCATTTTCAAGGCTTTGCCACAAACCGATTCCTGGTGTATGATGCAGTGATAAGCTGTCAGCTCACCTGCGCCGTTTTCCTCCCGCATTTTCTCCCGGATCCTGCCCACCAATCCACTCTTTTGACCGCACATCGCGGGCGCTCCATCTGTCGTCAGTCCCACAAGTTTATCCCAAGGCAGCCCCATTTCATTTACACATCTGGATACCTCTTCAAAGAGATCTTTTCCCGTAGTTATGCCATGCATTGATCTTAATCCCAAAAGTTCCTCTGTTACGCACAGACTTGAGTCCACTCCACGGATGAAAATTGACAGCCGGGCAGTATCAGAAGTGTCGCTGCTCTCATCCACAGCAAGGGAGTATGCGATGAAATCTTTTCCCTTTCCCACCAGCTGTTGTTGTAGATTGGTGGCAAGCTCACATACACGATCAGCAACGGTGTTTCTGCTTGCTTTTTATCTGGGCACACGACATCGCAAACTTTCATCATGCAGTTTTTGACAAATTCTCCCTCGGTAAAGGGCCGGGCTGATTTAGCGACCTCTGCTGCCACAATAAAATTAGCCTTTACAGCAGCCTCACTTTGTGATTTGGCTTTTGTGAACATAGCCTGCTGTGACACCAGACTTCTTTTCAACTCTTCTGGAGCCTCTGTTTCATGTCCAGATGCTTGTACCTGTCATGGTGTTTCGTTTCATAGTGTCATCTTACGTTATATTCTTTCATTACAGCCACACCGTCTCCGCACACAAGACAAACAGGTTTGCCCTTTATATCCGCGAACATATAGTCTGCCTCCCACCTGCCTTGAAAACCCCTGTTTTCAAAGTCCACCTTTCGTTTAGCCATTTTTTGGGGAGAGGGATAGCTGAAAGTTGACCGCAGGTGACTAGCTCCATAAAGCTGCTGATGAGCGAGTGGGGCAAGGGCTTGCGCCAGATTTGGCCCGCAGGCCTTGAGTTTGACATTTTTGATCTAGATGAAAGGAAAGCTTATCTGAAGGAAATGTCCATTTGCTTCCGGCGTTGTGCATCTACAAAGGACATTGCTAAGGACTGTGAGGCAGCTGTGAGGTGTAAGGAGTATAATAGTGATAAGCACATCTCTGCATTACACCCAGGTCCAGCTCCTTGGACAGTGGAGGCTCTGATAATGAAGCAAGAGCACGGCGGGGAGCGAGAGAGTGGTTTGTTGCCTGAAGTCACATTCAAGGGACAGAAATCTGTAGCAAGACTCTTGGGCTCAGATCATGTTCCAAAATCTGCCTAGTTCATGTGCACCCCATTAACCGCCCTGACAAGGCTGAGAGTATGTATGCAGTGTTGGACGACCAAAGTAACTGGTCTGGAGAAGTCAGAGTTCTTCAACCGGTTTGGCATCAATGTAGATTCATCCTCCTACACTCTGAAGACGTGCTCAGGCATAATGGAGACGGCAGGAATGCAGGTACATAATAATTATGTTTAACTGAGTTTTTAATGCATCGTTTAAATAAAAATGTAATTAATTATTTTAAAATTGTTTTTTTGAATGTTTACTAATTGATTATAATTATTAGTAATTGGCACCCTTTAGACTCCCTACTAGCAGGACAAAACAAACATGCATTTAATATGTTTGTGTTTCTCACAGACGAGTTGCACCTCACACACCAATCCACAGGACTGAGAAGTGGCCAGGTCTGGAGTTAATTAAGGTAATGCAGTAAAATGAGTTCCATCACATTAAACACACTGTTTGATTAAATTCCTCATTAAATGAAATAATGGTAGTCACATTGTTCAGTGCAACTACATTACACATCACACACACTGCCCTCATTAGCACTTCTCATTCAGCCTCAGTTTTTCACTAGCTAGCTCAAACCTGGCAAGCACACACACACATGCACACATTTGCATGCACACACACGACCGCACGTACACACACGCACTACAGTCACACATCTTTCAGACTCCTTCTGACACCCCATGTATCACCTGGGCTATTTTGCTTTAATTAGCTGTAGACTTAAAGCAGCTACTCGTTAGTCACTATCGTCTACCTCACCTGGGTGTGTATGTGTATGCATGTTTGTGTATGTACAATACATGTGCACTTTCTCTCTGAGTGCTTTTGATGTGCTGTGGTTTTAAAGAGCAACCCAAAAGGGAGGAACAAAGTGGATTCATTACTTTCTTTGGCCAATTACATCTGATAAAGGGAAGTGTCTGTTGGGAGGTGACCTACTGCTGCACACCCTACACATCTGTCTCCACCTCTCTCCTTAGCACAACACAAATACACACACTCAGCACATACACAGTCACATTAAATCCAAATTAAACATTTTAAATCAAGTCTGTTTCCTTTTTTTCCTGAACAGTGGCCACTGTGGCAACAAGAGGCAATTACAGGATAATGGTAAATGTTAAAACAAAGTGTAAAAGATGCACAAGTAGAGAAGAATCATAAAGTCAGAAAACTGACTCAGTGATGTCAATTACACAGTAATATCAGGTATCATTAGCCACCATAAGCTACTGGCCATACCAGACCAAGTAAGGCTGTAAGAGTGGATTGAAATATGTTTTATTACTTATTCAACTTTTCATTTGTAAGAATCAGATTGTGTTATTTATTTTTTCAAAAGTTAGTCTCACTTTAAAATATTAACTTTGGTAATAAAATCATAAAATCTCACAAATGGCTTAACACATTGACATTTCTGCCTTCACTATCCTCAAATTAAAAAAAACTATGTAATACTGCCACATATATCTCTTAACATGTTTAAGCTCACAACTTTGCTGATTATTACTTAACAGTACTGATTATTTAAAAGTGGATAGTTTCAATCATTTTTTCATATTAGTTGCCCAGGGATTGTCAGTATTTTTTCTGGTAGACTTGGTCAAGAGTGGCTGGTTGGATGTTTCAACCATTTAACCGTAAGCTATCTATTCTATCTTCTAGCTTTAGGGCCCTATTTTTATGGCAGCGCTCCAACCATTTGGTATTTTCCTGACCTTGAAACTCGTCTGGGTGGTATTTTGGTGCCCAACACAGAGCACACGGTGCACAGGTGGGAGCAGAGGACCAAACAGGAGGGAGGTGGGGTGGCTGACAGCTACAGCTCTGAGTGACTGCAGCTGCATGAGAGACACCTCAGAACCACGTCTGTTTCTGGAGCAACATCACTCTGTTCCAAATTGGGTGATTTAGTCAACAAGAGCAAACTAAATACTTACAGCAAATAAGCAGCAAGAAACACTCTCCAACCAGTATATGCATTTAACTCAGCATTAAAAAATAACACTTACTGTGGTGAAAGCAGGAACGTTAGTGAAGCAGTCTGCGTTTGTCTATAAATTAATCTGAATGATTCTTCCAGTACCTGTTGTCCATGGCTGCTTTATACTGAATGAAAAGTTCATGAAATTCCTTTTGTGCTGCTGCACATACATGAACCAACCTTGGAGATGCCCATACAGCCTGTGTGCCCAAGACCTGCCTCTTTATACTTGTCGTTGTGCTTGTGTGATTAAAATAAGGCCCTTAGTGTTCCAACTGCCCCCCCCCCCCATATACAGTAGAAAATATGTTTAATATGTCCTCTTTATGAACCCTGTCAACTGATCTGTTTGGTATTTCCTATTTATTTTTGTTTGATAAGGAAAACATAAGTGTGTGGGAAATTCTATTCACCGAATGTGGTATAATATTGATGAATCACTATGGAATCATTGCAGGGTAAGGTCAGAGAGGTCAAATAGGTCAATCAATATTACAGTATTATGTATAAGTCAATCATATTGATAATGGTCAGGTAAAGTCAGGTTCAGTCATAATCATGATTTATAAGAATATAACTGTATGATGAATCACTGGAAGTCAGAGAGTGCATAGCCAGGTGAAAACATCAGTCAGGTGAGCTGTGTGCACATTGACCTGCTAAAAGAACACAATGACCTTTAAGGAGTGTACACAAAATCAGATAAAAAGATGTTATGAAAACACCAAGGAAACATGAAACAGAATAATAAAGCACGAATAGCAGAGAAAAGATGTTATGAAAACACCAAGGAAACATGAAACAGAATTAATAAAGCACGAATGGCAGAGAGAAGAAGTTATGAAAAAAAACACCAAGAGCTCCAGCGCACTGTTGGGAGCACAGAAAGGAGGGGTGATAAGAAGTGTATAAAAGGAAGGATTTGTGCATTGCATGTTCAGTTGTTCCATGGAAGAACTCGTGTTTGCTGTATTGTTTGATTCAACAGTAAACTCTGCTCACATCTGAACTCATCTCGACTCAGTTGTTTTCTTTGCAAGTGTTGTTTGATTTTTAACGTGTGGAGAAGATCTGAAGGACATCTGGCCCATCTTCGAGATTTTTCTACCACATTAAATTGGCGAGCCAGCCAGGAGCGGCCGTGGGGCCTGGGGCTTGGACAAGGTCACTGCAGCTCTAACAACATAATTAGCATTGGTGGGAAGGCAAGAACTGGTACCTCCTGAAGACGGGGGGTGTAGGGAACACCCCATATTAGCCTGATAGCATAGCATTTTAGCTTGCTAGCCTTGAGAGGTAGGCCAAAAACAGTAGCACTAGCACTCAGAGAACACAAAGGTATCCCATATTAGCATGCTAGCCAGACACTAGCACTAGCTTAGCATAGTCGTAGTTGAGACAAGGCCCCAATTAGCTTCCCTGACACCCGGAGTACCTGAGAACATCCTGTGTTAGCTGGATTAGCTTGTTAGTTTAGCATAAAAAGTGCACTAGAAGACAAAGATATATATATATATATATAAAGATATATATATATATTATTATTTTTTTTTTTTTTCAGAATCGGGAGATCTAGCTGAAGCTGAAAAATATCATGAATAGCTAATTAAAGGAAGATTTTATGGTGCGATAGTTTGAAACCTAAGTAATTGTATATAAAAGTCCTGCGGCTACCGCTTCCCTGTATCAGAGAAGGTCTGCACGGGTAGGCACCTAGTATGAGTTGAAGTCTTGTGGATACTGCTTTATAGAGTGATTTAAAGCAGGACTGAACGGGCAGCAAATAAAATAAAAAAAACACATCTGAGGTTACTGCCTCGGAGACGTCTGAGGGTCTGAATGATCAGATGATGGCAAATTGCTGTGGATACCGCTCCTAAGGTTAGGAGGTCTGAACGGGCAGCCGGAGTTAGCATAGTTAAAGTAAAAAAGGTCAGTGGCAGCCGGCTAGGGGGTGTGAATGCAACGTCGTGTTTAAGAGTTGTGTGTGTATGAGTGGTGAGTGGAATGACACTGAATGAGTAAAATGCATGCATTAAGTCAATTGACTAATTGGCTCTTAAGAAAATCATTGAATGTGACGGTGAAATTTCATAAAGTGTAAAAAGTGAAACAAAATGAGCAAATAACACTAGTAAATCAATCAGCACTAGTGTAAGAAGAAGTATCAAATAAAATCTGGAGTGGATTAATTTCTTTGTGCACATGTAAATAACTTTGGCTGTTAATGGCTCATTAAATTATCTTAATTTGTAGTGGACTAGCAGAAGAATGTATGATATGTCAATAGCAACTGAGTAGCTTTGTTGTAAATAATCAGCCTCAGATGAGGATTTTATTGACCAGGGTAGAATAATTGAACAAACAATCAGGGGTAACAAGATATTTTTAAGCATTTTTGTGGTGATTTTTGTGCTGTCATGGGTAATGGTACTTTGGAGAGTTTTTGAAATTAGATGGATGACATAGAGACACAAGGCCACACATTTTTGGCTGGAAAGAACATATGTGGATCAGGAAGGTGTAGAGCACTTTCAGGACGCACAACTGCTTAACCTAAAGCTTTGGCAAATTACTAAATGGGTTAATTGGCAAGAAGTGCATACTGATTTTCCAAATATATTGTGGAGAGCATTCTTACAGAGGTTGTGGACAGTAACTACTTTAGCTCAAGTGTTAGTGTGAGTATTTGTGTCAAGATCCAGAGGGAATAGCTACAATTCCACTTGAACCATTCTTTGGTGTGCCTGAGGGTTTTCAGATAGAAGAGGAATACAGACCTCTGGTCAATCCTCGGTTGTGTATTAGTGTAGTCCCTCGACGAGTGCGGTGGGAGACTGGCATTTGGGCAGATATCATTAGGTGACCAGATACAGAAGGGGCTGAACGTCTAGAGTGGAATCCAGATCTTGGTGCACGAAGAAAGTATACAGCCGGTGTAACAGCAGGAAAAATATTAGTTTTAATAAGGACAAGAGAATCAGACGACCAGCCTGAGATTCCTAGAGCTCCCAACATTAGACAAGGATATATGGGAACACAAAACATGGTGGGAAAACAGAACAAGAGAGAGGGAGTCACTATGCCAGTGCAGTTAATTATCAACAAACATCCAGAACACAAAAAGCGGATTTTGGAGTGTATGAAAGCATGGAATAAAAGGACAACTGGAGCACAGCAGTGGCCACTTGGCACCTTTGACATAGCATGCTGTGAGGAAGTAACAACAAATATAAAACATTACAAGGCATCTGACAACAGTAGTAAGAGAGTAGGAAAAAGGCACAAAGAAAGGGAGGTGTTGGACTGGTTTAGGGAGGAGAGTACAGCCTACACACAGACAATCAAAACAATGAGAGCAATACTGAATTAACAAAAGGAAGAGACAAAGCAAACTACATCAGAGCCTTTATCAGCACCACTGTGTACTGACCAGCCAACAATGACAATAGATCCACCACCCTACCCTGAGCAGAAAAATCCTTTCAAGAGAATGAGCAAATTGTTCAGTATAGGACAATATCCGATGCAAGGGGGAGCAAGTTCACAAGAAGAAGCAGACGGCGTAGAGGTGATAGGGGACATCAGTATAGAAGGAAAAGCAGTTTTGACTCTTTGGATGGAAGATCGGAAAGTAGCAAAAGAAAGAAAGGAAAATTGTGATAAAGCTAAAGCCAAGGACTTAAAGGAAATAGCTACATTTTGGAGAAATCACGACAGACCATAGAGGACTCACGGGTAGAAAGAGAACGGAGTGACGGAGATTTAGCGGAATGTCGCAGGCGGAGTCAGGAAGTAGCTGAAGATATAAGAAAGTACAGTGGTCATGGCAGACTCAGAAGTGGCTGCCCCTATGCAGTAGAATCACATCTGAGTGACAAGGAAATCGAGGAGGAGGGGATACTGGAGTGTCCCTTATTAACCAAATCGGGTAACACACGGTATGTACCATGGTCATTTATGGATATGGAAGGAGTGATTCAGAGGCTGCCAGAGCTCACAGAGGGTGCAAACAAATGGATTACTGCTCTTGAAGAAAGTAGGGCAGGAGAAAGATTAGCTTTGGGAGATATCAAGGCCCTCTTGATGAAGGTAGCAGGAAAACATATCACAGAAGAGATATTTACATCAGCAGGGTTAGCACTTGTGGTGCAGGGTAACACATCAGATCATGTAGGCTTTGGAGGTCACAGGGCACAAATTTGGGGCGAAATTGCGACAAAAGTTCCCGGAAAGAATGGATCCTTCAAAGCTGGAAGGAGAGCGACTTGGGGAGGATGAGTGCCCGACTAAATTTCTGTACGCCTTCCAACGTAAATGGAAATCAGAAACTGGTAGTGTATGGGATGCAAACCACATGACAGCAAGCTTGTTTAAAGTAATGGTAAAGAAAAGCATGCCATCAGAAGTACAAGACCGCCTGAATAATGTAGTAGGTTTAATGAAAATGCCATGGGAATTGTTCCATGAACACATAGTACACTATGTAGAACAGTATAGAAGAGATAAGAAAAAGCAGGAAGAACACAACAAACAGTTGGCTAACAAATTGACTCAACTGCAGGTGGGAGAATTGACCAAAAGCAAAAAGGACAAAGACAAAGGGAAAACTCAATCCCCACTCCAGGTACAATCAGTGGCTCAAGTGCAGGCACCAGTGGTAGCTATGGCAGCCCCACCACAACCCCAAATAACCGCACCTACTGCTCCTCCATGGTAACAAATATGGGACCAGGTTATGGTCCTCCAATGCAGCATCAAGGTCAGTGGCCACAAGGCTATTATGGTCCACCACGTGGTCGAGGGCGAGCAATGCCAAGGGGAGGTCAAGCCCAGAGAGGGGGATGGAGAGGTAGACCGCGTTCAGCCTATTATGAGCAACCACCACAAGAACAGGTGCAGGGGCAAGGGCAGCCAAACCCACAACAGATGCAGGGCATGAATTGGCAGAATAGTGATGGTAGTTGCTGGGGTTGCAATCAATCTGGCCATCTAAAGAGAGATTGTCCGACCAATCCTTGGGAGGGGCCGACAGTACACTGGCAGTGCTAGGGAGACCCGGAGGAGTCAGAGGGGAAAGGGATGTTACCAGCAGTCTCAGTGCATCCCCATGAAGAACCAGCAATATCAGTAATCATAAACAAACAAGAGCATGCATTTATGGTAGACACAGTAGCTACATATTCTTGTATTGGCAAAAAAGGCTCTGATCTTGCCCTCTCAAAGTCATCAGTTAAGACTTTAGGCTTCTCCAGGAAAAGTCAAGTGATACCTCTCACAGAGCCAGTGCCCATGTTAATTGGAGGAAAAACGGTAGTTGCACCAATATTGTATTCAGAAAACACCCCAGTCAACCTAATGGGAAGAGATATACTGTGCTTGTTAAACGCTAGCATAAGATGTACACCAAATGGGGTCCACATTAGCTTTCCAGATTCACCAGACATGTCACAACTAATGATGTCAGTATTAGCGCCAGAAGCAAAGCAGTCACTTCCAGACAATTCATTGGTTTATTGGATACATTTTACACCACAGGAATCGATGCTACAGAATAAATGGAATCGGTGGAAAACCTGGGTAAAGGCACAATTAGGTGAAGCCACCGAGCCTACTCTTCCATTGCATTGCACTATGAGGTTTGATAAAGATCAGTCAGACACAGATTATGCTGAATGTTGGAGTGAAGTAATTAGTGGAAAGTATTTTCATATCATTGCAGAAGACATCTATGTGGGACCACAGAGAGCAGCAGCGGCACTCCATCTCCCAGATCAGCTGTCCTCATGGTTTCAGGTAGATGTCATGATCAGTGATGTTAGTCTGTGTCTTGTGTTACTTCCTGTTTTATTTTGGTAGTGTTCTGTCTTATCCTCTTGTTCCTGTCAAGTTTCCCGCCAGTCCTAATCAGCCTTATGTGTTTCACCTGTGTCTCATTGTCTACTTACCTGGCCCTATATATACACCCAGTGTTTTCCCCTTCCCTTTGCCAGATAATCTTCGCCCCTTGTGTGTCGTTATCCAGCGTTACTTGTGCTTCCCCGTGTTACTTGTGTATGACCAGTTTTTGATACTACAACTTGTTTTGCCTTACCCTTTGGACACCTTCGCTCTGTGTACTTGTACTTTGCTTCTGGGACAGTAAAAGCTCTGAACTGTTTACGTGTGTCGAGTCTGCTCTGTGGGTCCAATCTCTCTGTGTGCCTGATAGTAGAAGGCTCGGTGCCGCATGCCACATTGATGATAGCAAAAGGACGTGAGTCACATGATTTAGGTCCAATGATAAAACAAGCACTGCAAGTGCAAACATGGGCACGAACATCTAGTCCAAACATACACATTTCAGAAGACAGGCAGTTCATAAGGATAGCCAACAAGACAGGAGATCAAGGAAAAGCTGAAGCAGTGTACATAGAGAGAACAGCAGAGGACAAAAACACCTTGCAAATGTTAAGCAACACAGAGCAGGAAACTTGGTTGCAACAAGTTCAAGGCTGTTTATGGTCTCAGCATAAAACAGATGTTGGATTGGTGAAGTCAGCACAACCGGTAAAGATTACATTAAAGCCTAATGTCAAGTTGCCTTACCAAAAACAATACCCACTTTCACCACAAGCAATGGCAGGCCCACGATTGAGGGGCTAGTAGAAGCTGGAGTGTTGATTAAAAACTAAGAGCCCATGTAACTCACCCATTTTTCCAATTAAAAAGCCGCATTCAAACGATTATCGATTGGTTCATGATCTGCGAATAATCAATGTTGTTGTACAGGCTGAAATACCAGTTGTACCAGATCCGCATACATTGCTTTCAAACATTCCACCAGATACCCGCTGGTACACAGTAATTGACCTGTGTTCTGCATTTTTTAGTGTACCTCTACACCCAGAATCACAGTATCTGTTTGCATTCACATACCAGGGTCAGCAGTATACATATACCCGCACCCCACAAGGATTTTGTGACTCTCCTTCAATTTTTAACAGAGTACTAATGGAGGCCTTGCAACATTTAAACATTGATAGCACATTGATACAGTATGTGGATGATCTGTTGATTTGCAGTCCCACAAGGGAACAATGCCTAAAAGATTCATTGGCAGTGTTGAAAGCGTTAGCTGAAGGCGGGCATAAGGTTAGCAAAGACAAGCTACAATTCTGTCAGGAAGAGGTAGAGTATTTAGGTAGGCGTTTGAGTGGAGAAAAGCGGTTCATAGCACCGTCACAATTGCAGACTGATGCAGGCACCGAAACCACAGAGAGTATCACAGATGCTCTCATTTCTGGGCATGGCAGGATACAGCAGGCATTTTTGTGATGGATTTGTGACTATGCCTTTAAGACAGCTCCACTGAGAGCAATGATACGGGCAGCAGGACAGACAGATAATAAAGCTCAGTTACAATGGACTGAGGAAGCCGAGGCAGCCTTTCAAGCACTCAAATCTGACATGCAAACTGCCCCAGCACTAGGTACACCTGACTATGGCAAGCCCTTTCATTTGTATGTAGCAGAATGGGCAGGCTATGCCAATGCAGTATTCATGCAAGATACACCCACAGGCAAGCAACCATTAGCCTACTGTAGCACAAAGCTAGACACGGTAGAGCAGGGATTGCCACCCTGCTACCAAGGGTTGGCTGCGGCAGCATTTGCATACCAAAAAGCTTCAACAGTTACTATGGGACATCCAGTGACTCTATACACCTCCCACCAACTGCATGCACTATTAACAAGTCCCAGATTCGTCTTGAATCAGCCAAGAAAAACAGGTTATGAAGTTATATTGGCAGCACCAGAACTTCATATCCAGAGATGCAATACAATCAATCCAGCAACGAGGCTAGTGTTACCCAATGAAGGGGAACCCCATGACTGCACAAAACAGACTGAGACTTTTCTTAAGCCACGTGTAGATATGTATAAAGAACCAATTAGTGCAGACTTAACGATGTTTGTTGATGGCTCATGCTTTAGAGATGAGAAAGGTAATCATGCTGGTTATGGCATAGTACAGCTAAATGCTGACGGGCAGACTTTCTCTCAGCTGCAGATGCAGAGTATTGATCAGCCCTGTTCAGCACAGTTAGCAGAAATCAAAGCTTTGACAGCAGCCTGCAAATTGGCAGCAGGTAGGACAGTCAATGTTTATACAGACTCTGCATACGCCTATGGGGTATGCCATTTCTATGGGAATATATGGAAGCAGAGAGGATTCCAAAGAGCAGATGGAACGCCATTCATGTCATGGCAATTGCACAGTTGCTGGAAGCTATTCATTTGCCAGCAGCTGTAGCAATTATCAAATGCCCAGCACATCAAAAAACGAATACGTTGATTGCCAGAGGCAGTAATGCTGCAGACGAGCTGGCGAGACAAGCAGCTATTGGATCATCAGTCTTACCAATAATTATAGCTGAGGATCCGGGGCCAGACACAGACATAACTTTGCTTATCCAAGCTCAGGCAGCAACTAGTGTTTATGAGTATAGTGTATGGATAAAATGAGGGGCCATTAGACAGCAAAGTGGACCACATACGGGCTTGTGGAGAGGACCTGCTGGTCATTTTGTGGCTCCAACAGCCCTGCTACGGGTTTTGATAAGGACCGCACATGGTCAAGACCATTGTGCGAGGGGAGAGGTGATCAGGAGACTCCAAAAGACATGGTGGTCACCTTATTTAACAGGAATGGTAGACCACACTCTACATAATTGTGAAATATGTGCAGCCTACAACAATAGAAAAGCGTTTTCAGCACCAATTGGACATATTCCACCACCAGATGGCCCTTTTCGACACATCATGGTTGACTATGTCGACATGATAGAAAGAGTGGGACGTAACTGATACGTGTTGGTAATAGTGGACAGATACAGTAGATGGGTAGAAGCTGTAGCGACTCATAGTCCAGACGCAATATCATTTGCAAAGTTTCTGTGTAGGGAAGTTATCCCAAGGTTTGGTATACCAGACAAGATCAGTTCAGACAATGGAGCACACTTTGTGAACACCCTGATAGAAAAGATAGCGAAAGGGTTGGGTATAAGGCAAAGGCTGGGATGTGTTTATCATCCTCAGTCCCAAGGGATGGTGGAAAGAGCTAACGGAACCTTGAAAGCAAAGATAGCCAAAATATGTGCTGACAGTAAACTCAATTGGACTGAAGCATTGCCACTGGCACTAATGAGCATGAGAATGCAGACTAACCGCAGCACGCATCTGACTCCACATGAAATGCTCACAGGACGACCTATGCCAGTCACTTATTTGAGAGGACCATATGCAGGACCCCCATTAGAGCAACTTGAAAGGGAACTGGGCAAATATGTGCAGCATTTAACAGTTATACACAAGTCCATCTTCCAGCAGGTGAAAGGTGCAACAGGGGGAAGAACGAGTAAGATTGCTGAGGAGCTCCAACAGCTGCAACCAGGAGACTGGGTCTGGATCAAAGTCTTTAAGAGAAAGTGGAACGAACCCAGAAGGGAAGGTCCATATAAGGTGGTCTTGACAACGCCAACAGCTCTCAAAGTCGAAGGTAAGACTGTTTGGTACCACCTAAATCATTGCTGTAAAGCCAGAGATCCAGCACGAACGCAAGAAGAGGTCAGAGACAATTTACAAAGAATTGCAAGTGATTGCAAGAGCAGGACATCCAAGACCCAGAGGAAGGACCAGCTCCTCGGGACAAGGGAAGGTCAGACATCGCCCCAGCATTAGCACCTACAGATACCAGCCCAAAACAAGAAACAGCTCCCCAAGGCGAGGAAAGCTTAGTCTGATGAGGTAACTGATTCTGGGGTTGGATCCGTTTCTAAGAGTGAAAAAAGACTAATCCCTGGAGAATAGACCCCGACAGCATAATAGACGCATGCGGAAAGAGCGCTTCGGGCCATACCCAAGTGGGACCTTGAGACAGCGACCAAGCCTGTTTATTATCCTTTGCCCAGGTCTCCACCAATCGACCTTCGACAGATTGAGAGAATTTAGGGTTAGTGTTAGTAGTGCAAGCATGCAATACGATAAGAGACTAGTCACCAAATTAGCGAAATATTGGCCACTAGAGACCCAGGAGTCTAATGTTACTATTCCTGATCTGTTAATAGATCAAAGGGGACAGTGGGAAAAAGATGAAAATTTATGGTATCCTTTGACTAACATGGCTCAACCTTATGTTGTCACCTCTGGTGTTTGGCTATTCTCATCTGACACTAAAATAGGTATAAGCTCAACAGCAGATCACTTAGATCTGGTTGTACTAGCGCAGCAATATAAGCTCAAAAAGAGGGTCGCATTTTACCATTTAGACCCACGAAATCCCAGTGATATTGACCCCAGGTACTGTTATGACTTATTGCATTGATCATCTCATTGAAACACACATATGGAAGACAATTACTGTAACCAAAGCTTGCCTTAAAGGACTAGCAACCTATCCCTTACCCCCGCCCTCAAGACTGGAAGTGCAACTCAGGAAGTTACCAAAATGGGAGATGGAGCACCCCCATGACATGGATCCCATGTTAACACAAACGCCGAGGTGCTAGTAACCTCTTGTGTTAACGGCTCTCTACGATGCGCAAAGTATCTGAGCTGAAGATCGAAACCAAAATCTCCATGAACTATAATTAGACATTGTACTCACACTGTTTAGAAGATCCAACCAGGTGTAATAATCAAAATGGCTGATGTGTCATTAAGAATGTATTGTTGCTATGATTATGCTGTTAACAGACTTTGGTGACATGCCCCGTCAATGCCAGTTCCGACGACACCAGCAGCGAAGGCGGTCCAAAAGACAGAGATATCTGATGCAAGAACAATTATCAATCCCAATAATAAGGAATGTAGGGCCTCTAACAGTAAGCCAGCACGTGGCTGTCCTATTCCAGGCATTGCCATATGGACCATGGGAGTATAGACTTGGTGGTATGGTCACATATGGTGATATAGTTGGTCTACCATGTGGACTGCGGGTTAACAATTTAACCAAAACTCACTGGGTTGAGAAAACGTACCCCACAGGTCTGATCACCTTAGTTACAACAGAATGTACACTCCAATTGGACTGCACAATAATAATTGACTGCACTCTTGTATCTTCTTGTATCCACTGTGCCTCAGCTGACACGGAAAAAGAGTACGTTGCCTTGGGGACAGCGCCGCGTGCCCCTACAACTGTCTCAACTTAGTAGGGTGGTTGAGTTTTGCAAAAACATGTAGAGTAAAAATGTGATTTAATTGTGTTAATAACAGAAGCAGAGACCATTGGAACCATAAAAAGCCGACCCACCATGGCATCCGACGCCCTCGAACTACGCGAACAACATTTGGAACAACATTGTGATTGGGATGATAGTCCACTAACTGTAGGAGAACAGGTGCACTTCCTATTCCATACGGTGGCTTACGGGCCTTGGGAATACACGGTTGGGGAACTAGCCGAGTATTGGTACAGTGTTGGTCCTATATGTAGTCTGCGTGTTAATAGTTTCGGGAAAACTTTTTGGCAACAGCGGAAACGCTTTATGGGACCCATTACTATGATGACAATTGAGTGTGCTCTCCGTCTAGATTGCACCGTGTTTATTGATCAACCGCTTGCTGGAGAGACACCTCTTCAGGGTTGTCCCAACCTCTATGGTTACAGACAAGTCCTGATGAAAGATATCATAGTATCAAGTATCTATGTTGGGAGATGAAGAATTTGGTCTAACATGCCCCACTTGTCAAGTTTAGACCTACAGTTTGTGATACCGTGGTGGAAGTTTGCTGATGCAGCTCCAAAAACACCGCCCCCACAGTGCCCCCTCTGCCGAGCTCTTCCTCAAACGCCATAGTATCATTGTAACAAGCCTATGAAGTTGGCCATGGTGGGTGTAGATGCCCCCACGTAGCGAAAGTTGGTAACCTGCATGCATTAGGTTGACTTTTATAGTATCAGTTATATTATATACATCACAAGTTGCCTTTTATATGTCACAAGTTGTATATGTCTAATCACTGGAAGAAGGGGTTACATGAAATGTAATGGGTTAAGAGCTCCAGGTTGCAACGGACAGCCTGTACATGAGTCAACAGAGAATGTAACCAATGTATGAGTAAAAATGCACTTACTACGATTGGAGTCTCAGTGTACATCCTAATTAAAAAACATCACACAATAGCAGAGTTTTCCCTCACTACTGGTTAGGAGGTTTTTCTTTTGAGTCTTGGGAAGGGAGTTAGGTGCAGCTTGGCTTTTACTCGCTCCCCGCAAAACAGGGAGGAGAGGTTTTCCAAGTTGTATTCCTGTGATGGTGAACTTCATTCCAAAGACACTCTCGTCTTGAGCGTGTGACTGAAGTACCCGAGACTTGTTGCTCATGGGCTGGAGGAACTCCGCTATCACAGGACGAGAGTGAAGAAGTGTCCTGATGTATTCAAATACCGTGTGTTTACAATATAAGAGTGTGCCGATATGTTACCTTCAGACTGTGTGGTTTTCAAAACTATCTAACCTTCAAGTACCTCATGTATAATTCAGGTACTCAGTAACGATATATGTATTTTAGCCTCCCTCTATGGGATGATTGGGACTGTTTCAGTCCCAAAGGGGGGATTATGTGGGAAATTTTATTCACCAAATGTGGTATAATATTGATGAATCACTATGGAATCATTGAAGGGTAAGGTCAGGGAGGTCAAATAAGTCATAATCAATATTACAGTATTATGTATAAGTCAATCATATTGATAATGGTCAGGTAAAGTCAGGTTCAGTCATAATCATGATTTATAAGAATATAACTGTATGATGAATAACTGGAAGTCAGAGAGTGCATAGCCAGGTGAAAACATCAGAGTCAGGTGAGCTGTGTGCACACAGACGATGCTAAAAGAACACAATGACCTTTAAGGAGTGTACACAAAATCAGATAAAAAGATGTTATGAAAACACCAAGGAAACATGAAACAGAATTAATAAAGCACGAATAGCAGAGAAAAGATGTTATGAAAACACCAAGGAAACATGAAACAGAATTAATAAAGCACGAATGGCAGAGAGAAGAAGTTATGAAAAAAACACCAAGAGCTCCAGCACACTGTTGGGAGCACAGAAAGGAGGGGTGATAAGAAGTGTATAAAAGGAAGGATTTGTGCATTGCATGTTCAGTTGTTCCATGGAAGAACTCGTGTTTGCTGTATTGTTTGATTCAACAGTAAACTCTTCTCACATCTGAACTCATCTCGACTCAGTTGTTTTCTTTGCAAGTGTTTGATTTTTAACGTGTGGAGAAGATCTGAAGGACATCTGGCCCATCTTCAAGATTTTTCTACCACACCCCCCTCCCAATTGTATACTTGGTTGCTCCCGTGCACAACTTGCCACCATTAGCAGGTTGTTGTTGCTATCAATGTTCACTAATGAAGCTCAGAATCAGATCACCTAAAGTCATTCTGTGCTGTGATGGTAATCTGACGGGTTTTTTAATTTGGTCAGTCAGTGGAGGTGAGCAAATGGAGGAAGTAACGTTACCTAAAAAGCTTAGAAAGCAGGACCGGCAGCTGGACATAAAAGGTTTTTTTTCAGACAGTAAGTCACGAGCTACCAAAATAGGTAACGTTAGGTTAGGTTAGTAGATAAGGCAATAGCCAACGTTTCAGGTAACTGTTACTACTGTACATTGTACACTGTTCTTTATACACTTACTGTAGCTAGCTAAACAGCATGATTACATTAAAGCAAATAAAACTAGTAATACAAGCAGAATATTCATTGTATCAAATTAAAATGATCATCAAGTCATGGTTCTTTAGGTAAAATAATGATATCTGGTCATAATGCAGGCAGCACAGAGAGACAGGGAGGGAGATATGGGGCACTGAATGTAAAAATACGGTTACAATTTTCTAGCTGATATATTTTGAATATTTAGCTCACTTTCCTCACATTTAGCTAATTTTCATCACATTTGAGACAGAAATTCATGTAAAACAACTTGTTGTATGTAATTGTTAATATGTTTATATCTAAAAAAGAAATGTTGAATGTTAAATCTAAATATTAAATCTAAATCTAAATGTTAAATGTTAAATCTAAATATTAAATCTAAATCTAAATGTTAAATCTAAATGCTAAACGTTAAATCTAAATGTTAAATCTAATTATTAAATCTAAATCTAAATGTTAAATCTAAATCTAAATGTTATATGTTAAATCTAAATCTAAATCTGAATGGGTCGCCGAACGTAAAGCTAAATATTTGGAAAATATGCAAATAGCCCACGCTCCTTGCAGTAGGCTAGCCTCAAACAGCACGCACAGCCCTGCCCACACCACTGACCGTGGCTCAGTAGCTGAAACAAGGTGAAAGTGGGTGAAAGGACCCTGACATGGCCGTTCTCTCCAATTAGGAGAGATCGAACGTGCGGTAATGGCAGGTGTGCGGGCTGCACTCCAAGGCACCATTCCACCGGTACCATCCACACCATTAACGGTAGGTTAAGTAGTTTTAATTTTAACTTCTTAATGCATTCTGGAGGGAGTTACTGTTAGCTAACCTTCCTAGCTAGCTAACGTTTGTCAGTGTGACTCGGATGCTAGCTAAGGTGTTGTAATCCACTGTAAGGACTTTCTGTAGCAATGATTCAGAAAGGTAACCTAACTTATCCATAACCTAGTTAGTGGTTACCGGTAACAAAAGTGACCACTCTATGAAGCCTATGCTGTAGTTAATATGTGGCTAACTTTCCCAGATAGTTAGCTCGATTGCTCGCTACATCAAGTGGCTTTGCCACCATATTTGACGTATAAAATGTGGGCTCGTTTCAGGTCTCCACACCAGTGGTGCCCACAGACACTTCCAGCTTTGTCACCAGCGTCACGTCACTGAGATCAGTAAGTGAAGTTGTGATATAGCTAGATAACGTTTATGTTACCCTACGTTAACTGAGTAACGTAGCTCAAAAAAGGAAACCCATCCAGTGTATCCAGCTAGCTAATTTTAATTGACTACCCATGTCAGGTTCTGTCATTCAGAAGGCATGTTTCAGAGGAAGAGTTATTGTTCTGCTGTTGCATGTGTTGACACATCTCCTTTCATTATACAGCATATTGTGTGTTGGTTGTGTTACTAAACCATAAGTGCATATTAGTCCAACCCCTCGTCATTCCCAGCTTGTCCTATGTTGACTACGGTATGTTGTTTGTCAAATCCCTTGGTGTCACTGTAGTTTTTCCTGGTGCAGTATGGGTGTTGGCAAATTGAAGTCTAGAATTACTTCATTAAAGAAACACTGATAGAATTATTTCTGGTTAACATTGGTCATAGTAGGCTTATGTAAATTGTAATGTGAAATGTATTAACTTGGGTGGAATATAATGATTACATCCTGCGCATGACAAAGTGACATGAGTGCCTCCACAACACTAAATGTCAGCCTAGAAGCTTGTATGCAGTTCTTTACAGGGTCACTATCTGCTCCATTAAGAAAAATCTCTCGGTCTGCTTGTTTTCAATAGGTTCCTCTGCCATCCATCCCTCGACGTAGTGGGGCTTGATCAGGATACTTGAACCGAAGGCATGTCAAATCATACACAAAGGAAGTTGTATGTTTGCCTTTTTCACCAGAGGCATCAGTCTTCGTTATACCCACAGGAGAAACTCAGACCAGGTTAGCTCAGGCTGGCCTTGTTGGAAAATCTTCATTTTCCACAAAATGGTCTGAAGATCAACTGAGAGCTGAAATAACAGCTATCTTCAGAGGAGCATTTGGGTTATCAGAGCACCAGTCATTCCCATTTCAGTTTTTGAGCACCATCAAGGGGTGTAAAAAAACTGATGAAACCAAAGGTCACCTCCAATTTCCCCTGGGGTGGTAAAGAAGTTGCCTTCGTCTGTTCCAGCACTTGTTTGTACATCATGGCAAAAATGGAAGTTCCAGCACAGGTGAGCATTGCATAACTTAGTGTGGTAGATTCAAACTTGGAGAGACAAGTTGGTTTCAGTCCAAATGGGTTGCTGCCCGTTTATTAAACTAAAAAAAAAATCATAATCATACACAACCAAGGATGCCCAACTTGGCTTTCAGCCCACAGTAGCCCACAGCTTTTCAGCCCCACAGCTTTTCCGTACAGGACAGAACACACCTATAACCTGGTGATTCAGTGATGACCACACCTGTACCCAATCACTGGATCACCCCCAGATCCTATTCCACCACAGTCCTCTACCCCCTTCTACTAGCTAGATGTTGCATACTCCCCACACTTAGAAAATGTGTAATTTCTCAATCAGATATAATTATCTCAGTGTCATACTGTAAAGATTTCACTTTGTAACTTACCGTTCAAGTTGCCTGTTTTACATAGGAGTTCACACCTTTTGTGCACAATGGGTGTGTGGAACTGTCTGACGGCAGTGATTTTGAAAGCCCAGTCCTACAATGAAGGAGAGGTAGAACACTGTGAGAGGCAAGAGGGTGTTGAAGCCAGTGCTCCATCTGACTATGGGATAGAATAACAAGGACAGCAAGGGCCAAATGAAGCTACTACTCACTTTGCAGATTTCATGTACAATTATGTGTATTAAGGTTTTCACATAACATTTACGTTACATTTTATGTTGGCCCATTTTGTTAGGGAATGTATGTTCTTTTATCCTCTCGTCTTATTTATAGTCCTATTGATGTTGAAGAAGAAGATTGACGAGGCCATCAGACGCAGTTTTTTAGAAGAGTGTGTGCAGTCTGTACAGGATTCAAGGTATACTTGCATAGTTCATATTTAATTTGTAGTGTTGCACCACTCAAAGTGAGACAAGGTCAGTTTGGCTTTCATGTGTATTGATAATACCTATGATCCATGATCCTTTTGTTTTGAAGGTTTGCAAAAACATTGAGCAAAGACGAAATTACAGGAATTGTAAAAGCACACTATGAGAGGGATGTCACAACAGCATACAGACATCAGCCGAGGGAACATGTGGACAACTGCCCTCCAACAGTTTAGTAGACGTAGATTCGCCGAGAGTACTGATGTGCTATGTCACCTTTGCCAGTGACGAAGACACCAATGAAGATGCAGAAGACCTCGGAGGGTCCAGGCGAGAATTCTTCCGTCTACTTGCAAAAGCTATCTACAGACAGTGGAGCATTTGAAGGTAACCTTTTTATGCATAAATGTTATGTACTACTGTGCTGTCATGTTACAATGCTTTTTCTTAAATACCGGGTAAATTGCCCTCTAAAAGTTTGGGTAACATACATACATAAGTAAAAGTCTTGATTATGGAAAACACTTTTGTATAGGGAGCACATTGGAAACTAATAGTGTGTATTCAATTCAGTTTCAATTCAGTTTTATTTATATAGCGCCATATCATAACAAAGTTATCTCAGGGCACTTTTTCATATAGAGCAGGTCTAGACCGACTCTTTATATTTACAGAGACCCAACAGTTCCCACCATGAGCAAGCACTAGGCGACAGTGGCAAGGAAAAACTCCCTTTAACAGGTAGAAACCTCGAGCAGAACCAGGCTCTAGGTGGGCGGTCATCTGCCTCGACCGGTTGGGTTGAAGGGGGGGAGCGGGAGAGAGAGAGCAGGAGGAAAGAGAACATACAGCAGCACAATACAGTTCCACACAGGGATGTAAAGTTTAGTTAGTTAGTTAGTATAGTTGTGGTAATGGTACTGATGATAACACCAACAGAAATAATACTAAGAGCAATATTATAGTAGTAATACTAATAATAAGAGCAATAACAGTAATAGCAGCAGTGGGTGTAGAGCAGGAGCACGGGGGCAGCAGGTGGCCTGCAACCATAGATCCAGACTCCACAGCTCTGGAGGCAGAAACACCTGCAGAAAGCAACAGAAGGAGAGAGAAAGAGGAGAGAAAGCACACAACTACGGGAAGAAGTTAAATTAGTAACAAGCATTGATGGGATATGAGGGTGTACAGATGGATAGGAAGAGGAGAAGAGAGGAGAGAGGAGTTCAGTGCATCATAGGAAGTCCCCCAGCAGTCTAGGCCTATAGCAGCATAACTAAGGGGGGGCTCAGGGGTCACCTGAGTCAGCCCTACTATAAGCTTTATCAAAGAGGAAAGTCTTAAGCCTACTCTTAAATGTGAGGAGTGTGTCTGCCTCCCGTACACAAACTGGGAGCTGGTTCCACAGGAGAGGAGCTTGATAGTTGAAGGCTCTGGCTCCCATTCTACTTTTAGAGACTCTAGGAACCACAAGGAACCCTGCATTCTGGGAGCGCAGTGCTCTAGTGGGGTAATAGGGTACTATGAGCTCTTTAAGATATGATGGTGCCTGACCATTTAGGGCTTTGAAGGTAAGGAGAAGGATTTTAAATTCTGGATTTTACAGGGAGCCAGTGTAGAGAAGCTAATGTTGGAGAGATATGATCTCTTTTCCTGGTTCTTGTCAGTAAACGTGTCGCAGCATTCTGGATCAGCTGGAGAGTCTTAAGGGACTTATTGGGGCAGCCTGATAGTAGAGAGTTGCAATAGTCCAGCCTAGACGTAACAAATGCATGGACTAGTTTTTCTGCATCTGTTTGAGACAGGATGTGCCTGATTTTTGCAATGTTACGTAAATGAAAAAGGCAGTTCTTGAGGTTTGTTTTATGTGGGAGTTAAAGGACATATCCTGATCAAAGATAACTCCAAGATTCCTTACGGTGTCGCTGGAGGCCAGGGCAATGCCATCTAGACAAACTATATCTTTAGATAATGTGTTTCGAAGGTGTTCGGGGCCAAGTACAATAACTTCGGTTTTGTCTGAGTTTAACATCAGAAAATTGCAGGTCATCCAGGTTTTTATGTCCCTCAGGCATGCTTGAAGTTTAGCTAATTGATTAGTTTCATCTGGCTTGATCGATAAATATAATTGGGTATCATCTGCATAACAATGAAAATTTATGGAGTGCTTCCTAATAATATTGCCCAAAGGAAGCATATACAAGGTAAACAGAATTGGTCCAAGCACAGAACCTTGTGGAACTCCGTGACTAACTTTGGTATGCATAGAGGATTCATCATTAACATGTACCAAGAGCAAAGCCAAGAGCTGTTGTCACAGGCTAAAAATACCTGAGAAAACTGATGGGTTTCCCTACAGAGTGGACAGATGTCACTTTGTCACATTTCCAGCCAGGGGACAGGAAGTTGGCATAAAGGAACACAGGCCGCCACTGCTGAAGCTGCAGTTTAAATGTTTTGAAAAAGGGCTCTGAAGTTGCTAAAAAGTTATTTACGGATGTTTGAAAAGATAATGATTATAATGTTTCACAATGAAATGCAATTTACTAAACAAATTAGAAGTATATACATTTATTTACTTAATTATTTAATTAGTTATTATTTAATACTTTGCAGGAGAAAAGGTTAAATTATCCTTTAAGCTCCAAAAGGCACTGTTGTTTCCTCATACAAAACTGTCCGCACTGAGCTGACTAAATCAAAAAATGCTTTTTGGATCTTCATCCACACTAAGCCAGCATTTTTCTCCAGAAAACACAGAACTTTTCAAAAGAGCTCCCCACACAGAATAAACCCTGACAACGCCAACTGTTGACAGTTGTCTGGCACCTTTGTATCTGGCATCAAGACATGAGTCGTAGCAGCAGTCACATTTTCAGAATCTGGTCCTAAATTTGTGAAACTGTCAAAATTTTGACGCAGGCTGTCTTTGGTCATGTCACCATGTTTCTCTCAGGTCTGAAAAAGCCCAGAATCACAGTCGAGCCTTTAATTTAGCAAGTCAAAAAAACTTGTTAAACACCAACTGCTGCTTGAGTTCGACGTTTCACATTTAGACAAAGAAAAGAAACATTGCCTCTAACTTTCCCAAAAAAAACGGGAGGTTTGCTCCCAGGAGTGTGTGTAGGTGCCTCTCATGCCATTACACAAAGTAAAGAACCTGATGACTAAACAGTAGAACTATTTCTAGTCACTTCATCTCACCTCCTCTGGTTTGTTTGAGTTCCAGCAGTGAGGTTTTTTACTACTGTAACATGGAGACATTGTCATTTATATGACGAGCAGGAGAAGACAGAATCAAGTTCTAAATAGGCGAGCCCACAGCAGAGTAACCAGACTGTCTGCCACCCTCGTCAGGATTTTGTAATGCACAACTTTGTAGTTTGCCCAAGGAAGGAGGATGAGTCTATAGCCATGCTAGTGGCTCTGTGAGACTATACTTAGGCACAGTGGTGCTTTGAGATAAATGCTCACAACAGAAATCTAACATGCTCAGAGTGACAATGCTAATATGGTGATGTTTAGTTGGTATAATGTTTAATATGTTCACCATCTTAGTTTAGCATATTAGCATGCTAATTAGCACTAAATACAAAGTATGGCTGAGGCTGATGGGAATGCCATTAGTTTTACTTGTATTTGGCCTGAAACATATGACCTGATGACGCCACTAGAACAAAAGTTAATGGATCACCAAAGTGATTACAATTCATCCAGAGGGCCATGAATGTGTGTACCGAATATGTGGCATTTTAATCATAACCACAAATGAGAACCTTGTGATGCCACTAGAGTCAAAGTCAGGTGATCACCTGATCATCAGGGGGTCTTTAGGATTCATCTTCTGGGGAATAGGCTTTTATATGTTATTAACTAACTGCCAGCCATATAAATTTTAGCTTTACAACCAGTGTTACAAACTCACTCAGTTTGTTACACTATGTTACAGTGTTACAGTACTCACTCAATAGCTCTACCTGTTACACTCTTCTTGTTTTG
>VMKM01002277.1:0-79783 GCA_008360985.2 Macquaria ambigua
GATGTTTAAGTCTGGACCAAAATGGTGAACCGTTTGACATCACCATCCCTAGAGCCTACATCCAGCAACCAAAAAGGGTGCTTTCAAAAGAAGTGAGGCAACATGTATGCAAATAGCCAAGTGTTTTTACCAGTTAGTCAGGATGTAGTGGAAGGTAAGTCCAACGACATTAGGTTGATAAATTTCTAAATTGTGGAATTCACTTTTTCAGGCTGTAAATGCATAGTATTTATAATTGAAAGTAGTATGACAATACTCAACCACTGACTCAAGGTCATAGGTCAGCCACCTTTATTTTTCAAAGAAATACTTACAACCTAAATGACAATATAGCTTGTTTGTTACTGCCTTCCAAACTGACTCGTGTGTGATCATTACAAAGATGATTCTAAGAAAAGGTTTGGTTAAGTTTTGGAGTTTGCATGCAAACCTTCTTTTGCTATCACCATTGGCTAACGGTTGGAGAAGGGATGCAAACCACAGTCTTCTGTGTCAAAGTCATTTAGACACTTTAACCCCTGACCATCCCACCCGATCTTCTCCCTAAAGGGGGATTCATATTTCTGTGTTAAGGGGTCACAGTGTAGCCACAGAGCCTACACACATAGCCACCATACAGTAGCTACGCCATAGCTGACACGAACTTTTTCAGAAATGTAACTACACATTGTACGGCTACAAAGATACCACACGGGGGATCTGTGAATCCTACTGACTTTGGTAAACTCCTGACTTTTTCTCTAGCGCCACCATGAGGTTGACATTTGTGGTTCAGACTGAAAAATCTCAACAACTATCAGATGAATTGCCATGAAATTTACAACAGATATTCCAGGTACCTAGAGGATACATTCTAACAACTTTGGAGATCCTCTGACTTTTCCTCTAGTAGCACTGTGAGGTTGACTTTTCTGTTCTTTATTGAAATATCTCGATAACTATACGATGGATTAAATTTTGGATAAACTGAATGATTAACGTGGGGAAAGGTCTTCTTTTTTTAACATAGAGGATTTGGGAATAATGCTCTTTATCTTCATGAGCCTTCACTGGCTGCATTGAGAATACTTCAAAACCAAAAGCCTGTTGTGAGATCATGAGAATATTAAAACAGCAAATGGACCCCTGCAGACAGTAAAGCTATCAAGACCAAAAGGATATTAAAAAGATGAGTACAAATTTTTATTTTGAAAATGTAAAAACAACACTCAAAAAGACTAACTTTAGCAAATGTTTAAGTCCATCAGGAAATCGGAGCTACTGTGTTATGGTGTGCTGGCAACATTTCCCCTTTTGATACCGTTAATACTTTTGAGTGAGTGTATCCAAAGTAAGCTGCGTCAGCTGTAGCATCAAGCATGGTTTATTTACAATATCTTCAACAAGAATGTTAATTTGCAGTCCAAAACATCTCGCTATCATTTTCATGCAGACTTTATTTCCTCTGACTGGAAATCTTCTCACTGGAAAGCTTCCAAACCACTCTGGCCGCGCTGTCTCCCTAACACCTCTCATGTTTGGACAGTTGAACGTTGATGAATGGCCTAATGGTAACAGGTTAGTGCGAGTGAACATAGTTGGGCTTCAGAGGTGGGAGGAATGTAGTTTAACAGCAGAGCGGAGGTGCTGAAAGAGACGAGGCCTGAGTTGATATCAAACACACACACACACACACACACACACACACACACACACACACACACAGACAGCAGCCACATGTCTTGAGGTGGGGCAGACTGGAAGAGGAGCCATGAGAAAGTCAAGTGTAGCCAGTCACCATTAGATTGCAGTGTGTTGTATCATAACTCCCATGTCATATTCAGTCCAACAAAGTGATGGAGAGCTCCTATAGTAGACACTTAAAATATTCACATTTTATTCAGAACTCAAGAAGTAGTTTTGGAGAATCATGTTGTATTACTACAAGTATTGCCATTACCTGCATGTTGTAGTATTTTCATATCTAATGGATGTAAACAATGTATGATATAACATATTTTGAGAAGCCAGCTTTGCAAATGTTTTATGAGGAAGGAAATGCATTCAGCACTTTATATTGCACCAGTCATTCCCAGAACCAGCAGCACGATCACTCAAAAATAAAAGAATGCAGATAAACTGAACGTAAACAAAGGTTTGACATTACAGAGTTAACCACATGAGCACACATGCAGGAACGGCACTGTTAACAGTTGTAATAAATCAAATTCAAAATCAAACTGTTTTAGCTTTTCACTATGACTGTAACTGAACCTAACCTACTGTACATGAATGAAGTGTGAGCCTAAGTGGAAATTATATTACATGTATTACATATGAATTGATATGTTTGTAGTCTGAAATGATAGGGCCTTTAAAGCCACACCTGCATTATTACATAATCTTGAGGCTCAGTGCTGTAGAGGGGTCCTGAGTGTAAAGGTAGTTGTAAGGACTTTATTATTTTATGTTGTGCTTTGGTGGTGAATTTTACTAAATAAAATTGTGCTTTATACATACATAATGCTCAGAGCTGGAGGCTCATAATTAGGGCTGCAACTAACGATTAGTTTCATTATCGATTAAATACGATTATGTCCACAATTAATCGTTGAGTCTATAAAATGTCAAAGAATTGTGAAAAATGCTCATCAGTTTCCCAAAGCCCAAAGTGTCGTCTTGAAATTGCTTCTTTTGTCCAACCAACAGTCCAAAACCAAAAGACTCTTCATTTACTGTCATAAATGACAAAGAAAAGGAACAAATCCGCACATTTAAGAAGCTGGAACCAGAAAATGTTTTACTTTTGTGCTTGAAAAATGACTGAAACGATTATCAAAATAGTTGGTAATTCATTTTCTTTCAATCGATTAATCGACTAATCGTTGCAGCTCTATTCATAGTATATTTTGGGCCCAGGGTCCACAAGTAGGAATGCATGTGGTGTCTTCTTTTCATTAAATACAATACATTTAGTTAGATATTAGCTGTGTCTCAGTTCAGGTGCTGCATCCTTCTAAGGATGTGGAGGCTCGGCCTTCATAGCCTGCGAAGGCCCACCATGGATGTATAATAAGAACTGGATACCAGACCCAAATATGCCACCTATTCAGTCAAATAGGAACTGCTCACCTGACGCATACACCAAAAAAGATTTCTAGCTTCCAGGTTTACTTCAGGGTTATGCGGCCCACTGAATATGCGCAGCAGTGTTTCAACCTACTGCCGCTCGGCCCATAGACTTTACATTGTGATGACGTCACCGATTTCGAGGAAAGTTTTACAAATATAAAACCTCCATGGATCAAAAGTTCATAATAGAAAGAGTCAAAATTTACCTTGTTTGCAGTTGGAGTTGCAGTTTTACAGCCATTTAAAAGTGTAATCCTGCTCGGCTGCTGTTGACGGTACGTTTGGGGACACCATATTCTCTTGCACACAATGAATCTTGGGATAGGTTGGGCCACGAAGGATCCAGTCGTTGGATCCTTCAAATTCAAGCAAAGAAAGCCACAGTCCTCGGCCGCATTTGAAGGAGCCTTTGAAATGGGACAGCCTTGTCGCACCGCTGTGGCGCATTTGGTCTTCAAATGCAGCCTTCGAAGGATTAAAACCCTGAATTGAGACACAGCTTTTGATTACATTCTGTTCTCACTATGATGCTCTGTGAGTGGCAGATATTTTCATCAGTATAAGTTACATTGCAGACACTACAATTCAATTCAATTCAGTTTTATTTATATAGCGCCATATCATAACAAAGTTATCTCAGGGCACTTTTTCATATAGAGCAGGTCTAGACCGACTCTTTATATTTACAGAGACCCAACAATTCCCACCATGAGCAGTACTAGGCGACAGTGGCAAGGAAAAACTCCCTTTTAACAGGTAGAAACCTTGAGCAGAACCAGGCTCTGGGTGGGCGGTCATCTGCCTCGACCGGTTGGGTTGAAGGGGGAGGGGGGGAGCAGGAGAGAGAGAGCAGGAGGAAAGAGAACATACAGCAGCACCGTACAGTTCCACATAGAGATGTAAAGTAGTCGTTGTGGTAATGGTATTGATGTCAACATCAATAGAAATAACACCAACAGCAATATTATAATATTAAAACTAATAATAAGGGCGATAACAGTAATAGCAACAGTGAGCAGGAACATGGGGGCAGCAGGTGCAACCATAGATCCAGACTCTACAGCTCCGGAGGCAGAAACACCTGCAGAAAGCAACAGAAGGAGAGAGAGAGAGAGGAGAGAAAGTACACAACTACGGGAAGAAGTTGAGTTAGTAACAAGCATTGATGAGTGCGTACAGATGGAGAGGAGAGAGGAGGAGAGAGGAGCTCAGTGCATCATGGGAAGTCTCCTGGCAGTCTAGGCCTATAGCAGCATAACTAAGGGGTGGCTCAGGGTCACCTGAGTCAGCCCTACTATAAGCTTTATCAAAGAGGAAAGTCTTAAGCCTACTCTTAAATGTGGGGAGGGTGTCTGCCTCCCATACACAAACTGGAAGCTGGTTCCACAGAAGAGGAGCTTGATAGCTGAAGGCTCTGGCTCCCATTCTACTTTTAGAGACTCTAGGAACCACAAGGAACCCTGCATTCTGGGAGTGCAGTGCTCTAGTGGGGTAATAGGGTGCTATGAGCTCTTTAAGATATGATGGTGCCTGACCATTTAGGGCTTTGAAGGTGAGGAGAAGGATTTTAAATTCTATTCTGGATTTTACAGGAAGCCAGTGTAGAGAAGCTAATATTGGAGAGATATGATCTCTTTTCCTGGTTCTTGTCAGTAAACGTGCCGCAGCATTCTGGATCAGCTGGAGAGTCTTAAGGGACTTATTGGGGCAGCCTGGTAATAGAGAGTTGCAATAATCCAGCCTAGACATAACAAATGCATGGACTAGTTTTTCTGCATCTGTTTGAGACAGGATGTGCCTGATTTTTGCAATGTTGCGTAAATGAAAAAAGGCAGTTCTTGAAGTTTGTTTTATGTGGGAGTTAAAGGACATATCCTGATCAAAGATAACTCCAAGATTCCTTACGGTGTCGCTGGAGGCCAGGGCAATGCCATCTAGAGAAACTATATCTTTAGATAATGTGTTTCGAAGGTGTTCGGGGCCAAGTACAATAACTTCGGTTTTGTCTGAGTTTAACATCAGAACATTCAGTTTTTGTTGCATTTACATTCATGTATTTGTGTGAAACAACAAATATAGAGGTTTCTACCAGATTTTTTCTTCTTGTCAGGGTGGAAAGGCCTGTGAAACAGCATTTAGATCACTGTAGTATACGACACCAATCCTTCTGTTTTTGTACAAAGCAGCCAGCACAGTTCCAATTTTTGTGCTTGAATCTGTTTGGTAATTTTGTCGCTTGGCAAAATAAGCGAAAAGGCCTGTGTGGGTGTACCAGAGAGGGTTGACGCTTTTATCATTCAGATGTTAATAATAAGACTCCAGCGATTTAGTACTGTACTTCCATAAAGTTGGGGGATTCACAAGAGACAGATTTTAAAATATAGTGGTCAAAATTGTTGCAGCAGAGGTCGAGATATCCTGACTTTTAGTCCCTACTGAGGGTCAAGCTCCAAAAAATCTGTATCCTACATTTCCCATAATGCAATTCAATATCATCTTTGTTAGACCCTCCCAGCCTGGTAAATTCCCATGTCTTTAAAACTCCACAACACAATTTGTAACGCAGGCTTTCTGTTTTAAATTTGTAGTCTCCAAAACCAAGCCATAATTACATCATCGGGGTTATTTCCTCAGGGTTGACAAGGCTCCTATGGAGAAGACAGCTGTTTTCACAGAATGAGCAGTACTCCATGTGACTAGTAAACATCCATACATCCATCCATTATCTATATCCACTTATCCTTAAAGGGTTGCGGAGGGCTGGAGCCGATCCCAGCTGACATTGGGCGAGAGGTGGGAGTACACCCTGGACAGGTCGCCAGTCGGAAACCATTCACGCTCACAGTCACACCTATGGCCAATTTAGAGTCACCAATTAGGGAGGAAGCTGCTATAATATTTAGATCTTAGGAGTTAAACATTAAATAAAGCTAAACATGTTTAAAATTACATTAAGTTCAATCCTTCCTCCATATTGCACACAAGGTAATAATAGTACCTGTTACATATATTTTATATGGATTATACACAGCACCTGTTACTACAGCCACAGACTGTGTGCCAGTCAACTGTGCACTTTACAACAAAAGCTGTAATGATGGAGGACACATTAACAACTTTTACCAGCAGTCAAAATATCAATATAACTGCAAACCAGGGCACCATGTGGATTGGACACTGGAACCTTTGTCCACATAAATAGACATTTTACCTCAGAACAACTGATAACATTTGAATTAACTCTAACTCTCTACTATTTCTACTATACTACTTTTTTCTTTGTTTTTTTTTGTTTTTTTTACAGTGAAACTGGTTCTTTTCGTGTAATGTGAAACTCCCTGAGGCTTCAACTGAAAGTGTCACTCACCACGTGTGTCATGCTTTCATTAATCTCATCCATCTGTCTCACACTGTAATCTGTCTCTGGGAATGTTTTTGTTAAGTGTTAGTAAGGGAGAGGGCTAAAGAGACCAACACAAAGCTCTCGCCTTCAGACAAGGATCTGCATCACCCATTCACCTTTTTGAATCACTGGCTGCATAGTCTTAACAGTGAGCATTACGAATACATATTTACAACCAGAAATGAAATGACATGTCCTGAAAATAGAATACTGTAATAACTGTAATTAAATAGTTTTGTCTGAAAATGAATTGTTCTTATCTGTCACATTTCAAACTGGTTCATTGTTCTGCTGGTAGTGAATAACTATACAGTGAATTAGGATACTGATTCAATGAACATTAGACGCTGATGAATCAGTTTTGCATGGTAATAATGTAACACCAACTCAAGGTCTTCCAGGGTTGTGTACACTATAAAATGCTATGAAAAATAAAAAAGAAACTCTGTAAACTGTTTTTTACTGTGCATTCTGGGAATAGTTCATGGGACTGAACTCCCAGTGAACTGTAACAATTTGGCTGAGTTGTCTGAGTCCCTGGAAATTGCGTGACTCCCTGAGAAATTCTCTAACTGAACTAAAGGCTGCTTTCACACATTCTCTCTCTCTCTCTCTCCATCTTCAGGCTCGGTGCCACTCTGTCATTCTATGTGTTCTCCCATCTTCCTGTGGAGTCTCATCACCATGGCAATGACTCAGTTGAGGCTGATCTTCTTCATGGGTGCCATGAACAAGATGCTGGAGTTCCTGGTCACCCATGGCGACCCCAACCGTAAGAATAATGATCTACATGAAGTACTACTTTCAAAAAATGTTTGGGTAGGAGCTTTTCCTGGACTCACAAGAATCACGTTTTGGCATCAAGAACTGTCTTGACTCCCTGATGAAGACTTGATGCCAAAACGTGTCAGAGTTTGTTTTAAGGTTTAACATGACCATGCCATAATAAAAAAGGCATTTTAATTGTTTAAAAGAGAATGGCTTGGAGTTTTCTTGTGATTTTAAGTACTACTTTGTTTTAATTGAACAAAACAATGACAAGAGCACTGGACACCAACACTGTCTCGTTGTCTTTGTCATCAATCAAGAAAATAATTTTCTTCTATAACTATAATCTATAATATATATATATATATATACCTATAATTATTATAGGTGAAGCCATTACAATGGTTTTATATTGACAAAAGCTGGGTCAAAACTGACGTTGCCACTATATGTTGTGTACTACATTCAAACATTTCATTAGAATTTGTGTTAAACCATCTATGGTGAACCCTGACCTGCAGCTGTTGTCTCTTTCAGCCTCAGAAGAGCTGCAGAAGGAGGTGGATGAACAAGGTAAGAGTCAAGGTGCTCAGTGTTAAGAGTGGACAGTCGGTCCTCATGTTAACATGTTGGCTGATGGGCTTTTGAAGACCAGAGGAGTTACTAGAAGGTTTTTACTGATGCTGCCAGTTGTATTTTGTTCTATTCATATGAGGCCTCTGAGAGAGCATTTAGACAACTGAAAAAAAGAAATTTCCAACTTGTGTTGAGAATTACAATAAAGCAATTTAAGCTTACTTTTGTGGAATCCAATCAAAATGTTACAGTCAGGCTTTGAGTGTTTTCCAAAGACAACCGCTTATTGTTGTTATGATATTGTATTCATCAGTTGGACAATAAGCAGCGCTGTGGCTGCTGTTGAATATGCTGAACCTCAACAATCTACAGTTAAAAGTGTACACAGTATTTTGAGACCCAGTATTTTTCCATCTGAATCATATTCCTAACAGTGTGGAGAGGGCTTTGAAACACATTTAGATCTTCATATTGGGAAACGAAACCTTTAAACATTTGGGTTTCATGACCTCAGTAATTCTAAAATCCTGACAACAGCACTGACAATACATACTGTATTTTTCCATGTGTTTCTATTGACCTCTCTATCTCTGCATGTCCTCCCCAGTTGGTTTCTACTCATCTATCTTCGGTACAATGCAGCTGCTGTGTCTACTGACCTGTCCTTTGATTGGCTACATCATGGACTGGAGGATAAAGGAGTGTGAAGAGGAAAATGCAAACACACAAACAGGGAAGAGGTATGAAGAGGGCTCAGTTGCTTCTCTGTAGGTTTGGGCATTGTGTTGCTACTGTACATTTATATATTGTTGTATAGCAGCCAGAAAGACAGGTGTTTATTGTATTGTATTGTAGTCTATCATTGAATCCAATGATAGACTAAGCCTATCATTGAATACTACATTGAAAGAGTTATTGGTTGTTGTCCAAACTGGCCATGAAGAGATCCCTTCCTTGACTACACTGTAAAAGATGAAGGACAAAACCCAGTCCTCTGGATAACAGCACAGTTTCATATTCCTGCATCTTGGACTGTAACATCCACACCTCCTCCATAGCTGTAAGCCTCTTTTGACGTTTGTCACCTTCAGCCAATCAGATCCCCCAAAGAGAGACAGAAAGATCCAGAAACTGACCAATGCCATGAGAGCTTTCATCTTCACCAACCTCCTATTGGTCACCTTTGGAATTATTTCCTTGATTGACAACCTACCCATACAGGTTAGAAAAATACTGTACAGGAATACAAAGATCAAAGTTTCCATGCATGCTAATGCAGGACCAATGCCTATGAATTTACTGACACACAGTAACACCTTTGATGATCTGTTCTCTGTCATTCTGTCTTATTTTCTCTATTAGATGGTGTCGTTTGTTCTGCATACCATAGTGAGAGGATTCATCCACTCCTGCTGTGGAGGTCTCTATGCTGCTGTGTGAGTAACACCACTGCCATCTTTAAAGCTGTACTAATACTAATTTTTTTATACTAACAATGGATCTGAAATGACTATGTATAATACGACAGGTGTTGCTTGTAGTGAGAAACCCACAAAGAGTCTGCATTGCTCTGCAATTCCCCTCAGCCCTACAGAGCTTTTTAGTGTTTTTCAGCTCATTGTTTTGGTTTTACGGCCCACAACTTCAGTTCAGTCTCACTGCTTTCATCAACCACGTTTCTAACTGTTTTCAGTGAAAAGGCTCAGATAAAGCCCCTGTACACTACCTGCCCAACACCAAGCAGAAGAAAGAAATAGTTAGCAGCTAGCCTGTGAACATAGCGGAGCATTTAGCAGCCAGATATTTTTCTCAAGAGTTGGTAGAGATCAAAACAGAGCTAAAAAGAGAATGAATATTGGGCTTGTTGTACTGCCCACAAGTAGCCAAAAAAATGAAATAATGCAGGTTTACATTTTCAATAGGCCAGTAAAAAACAGCCCACTTTAAAACCAGCATTTAATTCATTAAAAGTGGCCAGGCCAGCCAGTGCTCATGAATAAACAATAGTGCTGCTTCAACAAGCAAGACATCCAAGTGCGTTAAACAGTAAATAGAAGAAAATTACCGATTTATGTCTATTACAAGCAAGACGCTTGACCTCTCTTTGCTGGAAGGATGTGAAAACCCGTCTGTTGGTCGTGGCTTAAAGAGGTGCCTGCATGCCTTGTCCTTGAAAAATTAACATACACAGTGAAAAAGAAATCAGCCAAATTTCATGAGGTTTGGAGTCCCTTTCTTGCATTCTTGGAAAATTGTGAACTTGGGGAAGCTTTGGAAACTTGAAGGTGATATAACCCTAGAGAATGCCGATATAAATATACCACATTTACTCTTACATAACTCTCAAATGTAATATAAAATGTAAAAAAGTGTAAAGTATCTTGCCCAATGTCTCTTTTATGTAATGTTATAACCCTGTTTGTGTGGGTGGTTTTACATAAATGGGATTATTTTATGTCTTGTTACTATGTATCTTTGTGAAATGTAAAACCAAAACTCAATAAATACATGTTTATTAAAACAAATTAAAAAAGCAAGATATCCACACAAACTGTACTGTAGCCTGTAAAGACACTGTTGCAGTCATCTTCCAGATGGGTGGGGTGTAAAGGAAAATGTATTTGTAAAGAGTAACTTTACCTAGGCAAATAATCTAGCTTGAGCTGAGTACATACTTTTTCTACACCTTGTGCAGCACACATTTGGGTTTAGTCAGAAGTAGATGTGTCCATCGTTAACACATGCATTTTAATTCTCATGTTGCTGGTCAACTGCAGCATACCTCTGTGGAATTGGTATTTGATCATCCTATTATGCTAGATTTAGTATATTATGACTGAACTAAGACATTCTTTATCTTTCTTTTTATTCTCCTGTTAATCATTTCTATCTCCCATCCCGCTCTAGGTATCCAGCCAACCACTTTGGGACACTGACAGGCATGCAGTCAATGATCAGCGCTGCTTTCGCCTTGCTCCAACAGCCACTGTTCATAGTGATGGTGGGACACCTCAGTGGAGATCCTTACTGGGTAGGGAGCACACACACATGCACACACAATCACAGAGAAGACAGGAGAATGCAAATACATATAACAGGTTTTATAACAGGTTTGTCACATGCACTGACATGTCTCTCCTTACAACAGATCAATTTGGGCCTTCTCATCTTCTCCCTGGCTGGCTTCCTGTTGCCGGGCTATCTGTTCTATCATCGTAGAAACCTGATCAAGGCAAAAGCAGAGCGTGATAGGTTGGCTGCCCGCCAATCAGACAAAGAGAATGCTCCTCTAACCCAATCAGATAGTGGAACTGCTAAGAGCCAAGCCAATGGGAACCCAGCTAATAAATACACATCAAACGGGCATACTCTTTAAGACGTTTGATAGGAGTGAAATGATCAATTTATATTACAGTTTTTTTGTAATTACCGTTCAGTCATTTATGAACATTTCGAGTACATAAATGCAACCTCATTCTGGTGTGAAAACTATTGCTGTGTCTCAATTCGGATACTTCCGTTAGTACACTTCCATGTAGTACACTGTGTACACTATGTATTTACTTGTGTAGTGCATTCATTTTGGAGCATTATTGCCAACATTTGACCGCGATTGTCGCCCGCTAAAATATCTGCCGGCTTATTTGCTCACTGGACTTCAATTCAATTTTATTAAAAATGAATAAAAACAAACATGCTTTTACTTTTAATGCGGTGTTCACCGTAACAATTGCAGGGGTGGCTGCCATTTTCATAGGTTGGTCCCTCCCCTTCTGCTTCGGAGCCAAGATGGCGACCATTGAGGGTGAGAAGTGTGCAGCGTTCCACACTCAACTTTCTGACCGTTATGAGTACCCCATCCAGGTCATACAACTCATAGTACAATGCATTTTGCCATAACTGTCAGTATGAACGCACTTATGCACTCAAAATAGCAAGTGTAAGTATGGAAGAACATGAATTGAGACACAGCATATGACATCTAGCCAAAACAAAACAAGGCAAAAAAACATACATATTTAACAAGGTTTATTTTATCTTTATTTAAAACAATCAAATCTGGCCAGTAAGAGTGCCAGTAAGAGACTTCTTATCTAGAAAATAGTCTTTGACTTTTCACTAGATGCCATCATGTGATCATTTAAAAATGACATGTAAAGGTGGCTCAGTGGTTAGCACTGTCACTTCACGAAATGAAGGCCTTGGGTTTGAATCTCAGCTCTGCTGTTAACATGTTGTTCTCCTGTTTATGGGGGTTTGCTTTCTACACAAACACCCTAAATTGCCCATAAGTGAGAATATGTGTACATGTGATGGACCAGTGAACTGCATGCTGGGAAAGGCTTCAGTCCCCAAACCCTTGACCTTATCAATAAGTGACAAAAGAACATAAAGATTCAAGGACCATACCATGTTTATTTACTATTAACCACATACAGTAGCTCTGCTGGAGTATTTACAGCCATTTTTCAAAGCATAATTTAACTTTTTAGAATATTGAATGGGCTTGAAACTTACTTGCGTAAAGTAATCCATCAGGGTAATGGATACAGCAAAAATGCAAGCCAGTAAAGCAGGCCTAAACATACTGTATGTGACAGTTACAGTATGAGCACTATTTGCTATCTTGACATAGCTAGATCATTTTAGACATGTTTTTAAAGGATAGGTTCACAATTTTTCAAGTCTGTCTTAAAACAACTGACAGGTATCTATGTACACTGAACCAGGTTTTGCTTGCTTTAATCATTCCTCATGTTCATACTGGCTAGTGAAAGATAGGTAAGTTTTAAGTGAAGTTATTCTTTATTTTATCCGTTATTATTAATCCCCATAGGGAAATTCATTCTCTGCATTTAAGTGTTAGGAGCAGTGGGCAGCCACTGTGCAGCACCCAGGGGCCAACTCCAGTTCTAAGCCAGTGCCTTGGTCAAGGGCACTGACAGGAGAATTAACCTAACATACATGTTTTGGATGGCGGGGGAAACCTTCTTGCTGTGAGGCGACAGTGCTAACCACTGAGCCATGGAAGTTATGGGGAACAAAATCCACAGCCCTCATTCTGAGCAAAAATGTTTTCCTGAGTTCATCTGAAGTTAATATGAGGCTTCAGCAGTGTGAGACAAATCAAGAGGATATTTTCCAAACTTACAATCTTTTTAGTAAAAATTCCTCTCCTCTTTGTGTGATCCTGACCAGTGTTTCCCTGTTGAGCTGCAGTGGAGGGACAGTAACAAAAAGAGGGAATGATGTCTTTAGATGATATCCTCTTGACATTTTGCATGCAGTGGATTTTGTCCCCCCTCATTTGCATTAAAAGGGCATTAGGAAGAGATCTCTTCATGGCCAGTATGAACAGGAGGAATGATTACAACAAGCAAAACCAGTTTCAGTGTTCATATGGGCACGTCACTGTTGTTTTAAAGCAGACTTGACAAATTGTAAACTATAAGGTTAATTACTGTAAATGACAGAAACGTTTTTTGTTATCCTGGAAAAATGAGACAATTATGAGCATGACAAAACCTTTTTATCTCAAGATAATGATATATTTAAAGTAAGACTATGTAAATTTTGAAAAAAGAAATACTCTTCCTCGTACAAATGGAAAGTTGAATTCATAAACAATAAAACACACTTCAATACACTCAGTGGTTTTGCTTCTACAGCTTTACCTGGTCTGGTAAGACCAGTAGCTTTTGGTTACTAAATGTTAGCTACTTTTACCAACTTAGATATTAGATACTAGATACTGCAACATCACTAAACCACTTCAATGACAATGATCCTGTAATTGTAACAAAAGTTACATAGTCTCCTTTAAATTGTGATGTTAAGATAATGGGCCTACAAATAAGTAGCAACCACAGCCACTCTGTGCTTCCATATTTGACATAGCAAATATGTATATGGTAATATACAGACAATTTAACTTGGTAGTTTCTACTCTTGAAGTAACTACTTAGCATGAAAACAACAAGCAACATGATAAACAACCTGCAGGTAGCATTGCAAATAATCCCCCAGTGGGTACTGAAGGAATAGTTGAAGAGAAGATTGATACCACTCTCATGTCTGTGCATTAATTTGTAGGTAACCGATTAGCTTAGCATAAAGACTGGAAGCAGGGGGAAACAGCCTGGCTCTGTTCAAAATTTAAAAAATCCACCAAGCAACACCTTTAAAGCTCACAAATGAACATTACTCCATTTGTTTTATCTGTGTACAAACAGAAAAGTGAGGGAAAATGACAAGTTTTGGTTTTTAAGAGAGGTCAATTATGTGACTTTATGAAGGGATATCACCACTATCCAGAGTGCTCACTGGTTTGGAGTTAAACTGGAATGTCCATTTTGGTAACTGAAACAAATTAAGGAAGGATAAGTAAGGGAATTTCTTTTCCCATGTTTGCAGGTCATCCTAAATATGTGAGTTGAGCAGTGGTTTACTACTTTGGTGTAATTCCTTCTATAATGGTAAAAAAAATATCACAGGGTACTAAGAACAGCATACACAAAATCCTTAAAGCAGCTATAATTGGTATTTTTATAATAACAATGTTTCAACTGCAATATTACTTGAGTTACTTCTCTCAAAAGTAATTGAATTACTTTACCAATTACTGCATATAAAAGTAATTAGTTACTAGGGAAAGACATGTTTGCTTACTTTTACATATCTGCTTCAATTCTCTTTTTAATACACACATTGCTATATTATTTTAGTGTTGCCATGGTACATCTGTCAGATTTGATCTATCATTGTACCCGATTAGCTTTGTAGAAGCGTGTTTTGTTTTACTAGGTGCTTCAGAATATTAGAATTACTAATAAAGTTCTCACACCTGCACATAGACTACAATTCACCACTATATTTTTGTCCTTGATCTCGAGGATGGAAAATAATGTCCATATTTCCAGGACAGCAAGCTCACATTGCCTGAACTGTCGGCCTGATTGATTCATGTCATTCATTGCGCCACCGTAAGGTCGAGTCAATCCAAAAAAATAGGCTGCATTTGTCTGCTATCAAGAGAAAAGTAACGAGTAACAAGCTCATTTAAATGTCAGTAATTGCAGTTGGGTTATTTCATATGAAAAAGCTGCTTAAAGTAGTGGAATTACGGTACAAAGTAACGTGTCACTTCTAACGATGATCAACTGACAGTGTGACAAAGTGAAAGGGGTCGCTCATAGTGAATGAACCTACAGAGATTTATCACCTGCTCTGCTGCGGAGCTTTTATAATGACTTCCAGCAGTTCTTACCTGTCGAGAAAAAGCTGTAAAAAGCCACTGTCCACTACCTGCTCAGCAGCAAACAGCAGACAGACACAGTTAGAGACTAGCTGGTGAACATAGTGGAGCATTTAGCAGCTAAAGAGCCAGATATTTCCCTCAGGAGTTGGTTGAGACCAAAACCAGAGCTAAAAGAGAGAGAATATTGGACATTCACCAGGCGGCCAGAAACACAACTCCAAATGGATGATAATATTGTTCCATAACTGCTGGATGTGTAAATAAGCAACTGTTTGCTATAGTTACTAACAAGTAACCTATCAACTTAAAAGCTGATGATTGTTTCCACTGCCCCAAGTAGCCAAAAAACGCTTCAGCTCTAAACTGGCACCTTCTTGTACAAGACCACTGAATGTAATTTGATTTAATGTCACTTTTGTCTTGTGGTGTTTTCATTCACTGGACAACATCAGCTCAAAAAACTGAGAACGAGGTAGACGGGAAGTGCTTTGTGGCATGTTTCGTTCCCCCATATTTAAGGAAATTAAATCAAGTTTAATAGATCTTTACATAATACACAGCAGAAAACAGATAATCCTGAAATTAGATTGCTTTATGTCTGCTGCCCTGGCTAAAGCACTTATTAGCTCCACTCAAAGCAGAAAATGAAGCATATGCTTACTGAAGGAGGTACATTTTGCTTTCTCAACTATTTGGAACTGTCAGGCTGTTTTTCTCTCTGCACTTTGACTGAATTCATAGTATCAGCACCAAGCAGCCTTTCTGTGTGTCACCTGTCGTATTATCAGTTTCATATGTTATATATTGTGCCATAACCACACCTCTTTGACAGTTTGTTACATTGACAGTCACTAGCAAACAACTTTCTCTTAGTATCTCTGTGATACTTGGATTTGATTCTCTAAATGTGACTTATTAAGTTAACTCTATTTAAAACTAATTTTAAAGTGTTTAAAGTTTGAACTCAACATTAGTGTATATTGTTTAGTAATGCAGAAGTGCATCATGTTTTTTCTGTCAGTTCGGTATTCATGTCGGTGGTGGTTCTTCTTTGCTGCCCTTGAAATGGTTTAGCATGACATCATAATCTAGGGATATTTTTGCCAATCACAGCTCAGGTCAGGCCAGTGTTTCGTAGGAGGACAAAAATGAGAGGGAGGAGGCGCTGATGTCACAGAAAGTAACCTCAGTATTAAGTGACAGACAATCAGAAAGCTCAAGGATTTTGGTGCAGGTGCAGCTGGTCCCATAAATAATACATTTCACTTTGATTTAGACTGAAATGTCTGCAACATCAGTTCCTCCTCCTCTCCTCTCCTAAAGGTTTTCTGAGATTCTGTGCAGGCACAGACTTGTTTGGAGCAAAAACAAAAATTATGTGGAAAAAATTTTAGGAAAATGTATAAAATACAGACTTGAAAAAGTGTGTTGTAGAGCATAAAAAGAAATATTGTAGTAGCTAGTAACTAAAGCTGCTTTATTTTATAGTTGCAATTCAAGAAGCACTTGAATGTATAGCAAAGCCAGCACACCATGATGAATACAGATTTTAAATTGTGTTTTGTTATGAATGCCTGCAGGCTGAGAGCACGACATGGCTTCTAGTCCAATCTGTACAGTTTTAATAGAAAAATGTGACAATGATAAGATTTATACAGTGATTAGATAATGAATGAAATGTGTGTTTGTATGTGTGCTTTGGGCGTGCCTTGGGTTGACCCCTACAAAGTGCAATCTGCTGATGTTTAAGTGTCTTGATTTAAAGGCAGCATACGCACAAATAAAGAAAACACCTTATTTGAAATCATGTGTTTTGACTTGCACCTGCTCACCTGATAGCTGCCTATAGATGGACTAGACAGACTGCTATACAGCAGGCGCACCTTAAAATATAATGCAATCCAATACAAAAACGCTGACATAAATTATTCTGACAAAGTCTACAGGAAATTGTGACATTACAGGCTTCAGAAAGGTCGTATTTATTGTATATCCATTGGACTGGATTTAATCACAATGTACAAGTGTTGCTTTTATTGTATCCATCTACTGTGTGTTATTATTTCATTGTTTATCAGTGGTAATTAAGGCCTGCTGGTCACAGCATTCATCATTACTTATTTTGGTGATGAAGAGGGAGCTAAAGTTGTATCAAAAAAATCATGTAATAAAAATCATAGGGAAGAGGTAATAGATGTTTATCATCTTTAAAAATGGAATGACCAGGGAGAGTATAATTTAAAAGAATTGTTGACTGTAAATAACCTTTCCCAAAAGAGGAAGATATATTTTATGTTACATTTATTTGGTTTCTGACTTGATTTGCAATGTTGCTTTGATTTGTTGTGGAGAAATGTAAAGAATTAAAAAGCATTAAAAATGTTAAATGAAATTGTGTTCCTGTTCTTGTTCCCATAGCTCACAACCTCAAATAGATTCCTAATATTCCCTGCATTATGATGAATGCATTATAGTGCAAGACCAAATTCTGACACAATTTTGAAAGAATACACAATCATTACTGCAGAAGTTTTGATTATCTTAAATGTTACTTCTATTTGTTGAGGAAAAGTATGTCATTCATCAAACGTCAGACTTCAACCTTCAACGCAGTGACCTTTCTTTGGTATCTATGACAGATGAACACACATTCAGCTGTTTAATAAATAAAAGATCCTAGAGAGGAATTATTACAGTGACAAATAACTCTTTCAATGTATATGGACAGGTATAAGTATTGTACTTATCCTTTAAGACTCAGGCCTTTGTGCAGCTTCATAAGCAGGCACATGTAATGAAAAACAGTTTTCTTTGTTTGAACCCCTATAGGAAACGGGTCATCACAAAATCCTCCATTGTTTTTTTTATGCCATGATTGCCCCTTTAGTTTAAGAGCTTTATGCTTTACTCATATGCCAACTGCCAAGGGGCTTCAACACACACACACACACACACACACACTTATGCATACATAGTGAGTCACAATCCAATTCCATGTATGATTTCCTGGTGGCAGGATTTCAGATTTGTTATTATTTTGGAGATTGTGTGTGTGTGTGTGTGTGTGTGTGTGTGTGCATGTGTGTGTTGATGAGGAGCTTGGTTGTGTGGGTTTATCCTCATAGCCCCTGCTGTCATTTTAATCTCCCCTTTCTGTAGCCAGTGTGTGTGTGTGTGTGTGTGTGTGTGTGTGCGTACGTGCGTGTGTGCATGTTTATTCTTATTATGAGGCACTTACAGTATCGTGCACTTGTACACACACACACACACACACACACACACATACGTTACTGTGTCAGTGTGTCACATGAGAGGATTAAAACCTCATGTCAGAGACAGTTTATGTGCCAACCATGCTTAGTGACAATAAAATATATTACCAAGGCTTTATTTTCTGTTGCGACTCAGTCAACATGCCCCGGACTGTGTTTTGCTGTGCTGGGGAATAAATTTAATCGCGATTTAGTGCAATCATGACGTTCACTGTAAGGGAGGTGGGGGCATGGCTGGAGAAGCAATAGAATACGCTAGCAGCTTGATTGACACCATCGTCGTCCAATCAGTGCTATTTTTATTGCGACAATTCTGCTGTTGGACATTGGCATCAGAGTTTTGTAGTACTGACAAATATGTCGGTCCCTGGGAATCTTTTGGCCACCCATGTTATGGATATATGAGAAGAGCACATAATTGTTTTGGGATTATATTCACTTGGTTTTCTTCTTTTTAACTTCCGTATTGGCCGAGCGACCTATTTTAAAGAAGTAAAAAAAACAAGCAGCTTCCACCCCTAGCTAACAGTTAGTTAGGCTAGCTGCCTGTTGTAAAATAACGTCAGACGATAGTGGCTGGCTAGCTAGCCAACCATTTAACGTTATCTGTAAATTAGCTTGACGCTGGGATAGCTACCCACCAGAGCAAGACCCGTACAGCTTCCTGGCACCGCCGAATGATTCGTGTCGATAATAATAGATGTAATAAGGTGTCTCTGCTGTTTATAATCCCAAGAGGAAATAACGCGACCAAGACTGGCATATCTCATTTACCGTTTTTGGATCCAGAGCCATTGTAAAACCCCTCACAGGTGAGTGAAATTGTTAGCCTGCTGCTAGCCAGGGCTAACCAATGGAGACTTGAGTAGCTTAAGGCTAGCTAATGTTAATGTTACATGGAAAAGAAGCTCATACAGTATACCGTGCCTTACCAATCACACTACTTATCGCATTAATCATGAATCGTCTTTGCCTTGGTGTAATACATTTTCTTTACATCCTGTTAGTTCACAGTGAACAGGCTTGTTAAAGCTAGAATTTCCATTATCGTGCTGCTGCTGCTGTGACTCATTAGCGTTAGCTATCTCCACCCTACTTTCATTTCATCATTATGGACTCGCTATAGTGAGCATTATAGGCATCTACCGTTACCGTAACGCCGGAATTGAAATCTAATTTTGCTCCTCATACCAGGTCTGTAACGTTATTATCGTCCTCACCATGCGTCCCCACCCCGTCTTCAGTATTACCCACTGTCCAATGTTAGTTGGATATCTTTTACTTGTATGCAGAGAACGTTATGCCAAATTCTATTTCCTAAATTTGGCTGGGAACAGCTGTTGTGTTTATTGGTATCAAACCCAGATGCCACTGTACGATTATATACGCACGCCGATTTACAGAGTGGATCCCACAACGATCGAGAAAAGGGTTTAAATAATGTGTTGAAACGTGTACATTTGCTTATCACAAACGCCACACTACATTGTGAGATTTTCAATGTAGTGTGGCGTGATGTTTTATCCGTCTTGGAAGGGAATGGCACGTCTTTGCCGGGCTGAATCGTGTCCACCAAGCTGTCAAACCAAGCGCTGCTGGGCCGTTTGACTGAATCAGTTAGGGGGTTGCCTGTCACCTGGCCCAGCTGTATCTATAAAGCATCCTCTGGCTGCATTTGACACATTAGTAAGCTATCCATTCAAACCAGTTGTTTCCAACGCTACGAAGTTCGATTGAAATGGCAATCCAAAATTGGAGACTCCTGGTCAGGAAATGAGATTGTTGTTCATCTACGGGTAAAAGGCATAATTTTGCCGGTTTGGTGCATATACCGAGGCTCCAACTGCTCCTGTTACATCGCTGCCGTGACTGCAGCGGGCCATACACACCCATGTGTGTAAGTACTGGCAGTGGTGTAGGCTCCTTTTAGATGTAAGAAGGTGCCATTGTGTCTGAGGATTTTCTAGCATTTACAGCATTGGAGGGTAGAGCTTTTGCCTGATGGAGTAAGGATGCACAGTGTTTCAGATCAAGAGGGGTATTGATCAGATCACTTGGAAAGGACTAATGATTGAATAAGGAAATAACTGATCTAGGAGAAATACTCTTGTGTTTTCATGGAGCTTGAGGAAATGCAAAGAATGATGTTCAGAATTGCACTGCAATATAGATTTGTGGGAACTGAGCCCATGTAATAAGGTAAAGCATCTCATTCTGTGTGTAGAATTGAATGTGATAGGTTGTGATTTATTGAATGGTTTGCTTTCATAAATGCAATCCTAGATTTTTACAGCATGTCAAAGCAGATGTATCCCTTATCATACAGGAGTGTGTGTTCAGTATTGGGCACTATGCCACTTGGAGGTACCAGGTCCATTTGACAGAGTTATGAACCTTAATGCTGGCCTTGACAAGTCATAACGTGGCCCACTCTGACAGCCTGCCAAGTTTAGGCAAATATTGGGTAATAAACAAGAAGCCATATCTTGTATTCCTGCTAGTTTGTCAGATCCCCTCCACACCTGAACATTGAGCTTGCGTTTGTTAAGCCAATTCAAAGAGTAGATTTTCTTTGAAATTCTTGTTTTGAAGAATGTTTTGTTTGAAAAGGCTACTACTTTAAGGCCATGATAAAAAGTGGGTAGAAAATCTCACAGACACTTCATTTTCAGGATGGCATGATCAAAATTATTTGCCCAAATCTCAGTGTGTTGGAAATTGTGTAATACATACAGATGAATACAGTAATACAGATGAAAATGCAGATCAAATAGGACTACATTAAAAATAAAAAACAAACAAATCCAATTTAAAAAAGATGTGATTGACAGTAGTACTGGGTGATAAAATGCTAATAGTTATTGATACAATACATTAACAGTACAAAACAAAGATGATATATTCATCAAATACATATTTAAACATTGAAAAATTATGATGAATAATCTTACTGTTGTAGAACAATCATATAGTTAAGAGATTGATTTCTTAATGGGATATAACTGGTTTGATGTGTAGGCTGACAGGCTGGGCTATGTGTTGCCTATTTGGACTATATAGAATATGTATAGAATGATTGTAGATAACAAGGAGCATCGCTCTTGTTCACTACACTCTTTAAACTTTGTTTATTAATTAGTCCTTTGTGAATGGGCTTAACGTGACTTCACTGGTGGTAATATACAGTACAGGTGGTAATTAAAAAACAGCTTCAGAAACATTACCCTTCTGCCTTGAAGTTTATTCTGGCAAATCTAACTGGGTAACCATTTAAAAAAAAAAAAAAAAAAATGGTCAATTCCTTGACGAAGGTGTCTCTCTGAAGAATGAACTGCATGATTTATGAAGAGCAGATGATGAAAATGATCATTGCAGCTCTACTGTAGACAGTTTTTGGAGTTTGTCTCAGTGTAGGACACTAATTGGGCTATAGACCTGTTGTCAGAGGAGATTGTATTTATTTCCCTTGACTTTGTACAGTTTGGAAATGCTGTAACATCACCATGAACATCAATACACATTGAGGCAGAGAGAAAGAGAGAGGGAGAGAGCAATTAATGCTGATGAATGGGGCAGCAGTAATAGATTAAGTGTAGGAAGACAGGTCCATCCATCATGCCTTGCCTGAACAGGTGCACTCATCTGCTTATTGATGGAAGGGTTGAAGGCTTGAGTCCATAAAGTGAACAACTGTGTACAGGGACCGTGTCTCTCTGCCTGTCTTTCTCTGGTTAAGCTGCTGAGCTGTGAGTGCTCTGTGATGAATCAAAGAGAATGGAGAGAGGCAGGTGGTAGCTTTACTGAGGCTTTGGTCCTGCAGAGCACACACAGTCTGTCTTATGGAATGCTTTCCTGCATGCTACTTACATATGCAGTTAATTTCAGAGGAAATCATCTGACGAGTGTAGTTTGTTGGAATCCCGTCAAACTGAGCTGATACATACTGCGCACTACTAACTTGAACAACTTGTTTGGATTCATGAAAATGCCTTAACTGTTTTGTGATACAAGCTACTTCTACATTAAGGAACAGCTGTTGTGTTTATTGGTAATCAAACCCAGAAGCCACTGTACGATTATATACGCACGCCGATTTACAGAGTGGATCCCACAACGATCGAGAAAAGGGTTTAAACAATGTGTTGAAACGTGTACATTTGCTTATCACAAACCAGAAGAGCACATTACATTGTGAGATTTTCAATGTAGTGTGGCGTGATGTTTTATCCGTCTTGGAAGGGAATGGCACGTCTTTGCCAGGCTGAATCGTGTCCACCAAGCTGTCAAACCAAGCGCTGCTGGGCCGTTTGACTGAATCAGTTAGGGGGTTGCCTGTCACCTGGCTCAGCTGTATCTATAAAGCATCCTCTGGCTGCATTTGACACGTTAGTAAGCTATCCATTCAAGCCAGTTGTTTCCAATGCTGCGAAATTCGATTGAAATGGCAATCCAAAATTGGAGACTCCTGGTCAGGAAATTTGATTGTTGTTCATCTACGGGTAAAAGGCATAATTTTGCCGGTTTGGTGCATATACCGAGGCTCCAACTGCTCCTGTTACATCGCTGCCGTGACTGCAGTAATTGAAAATTAAGCCTAGTGCAAGACACTCTGGAGTTCGATGCCATACTGATATCGATATTTGGAAATCTGCTAACAATATATCGGCTGATAGTAGTAGTTAGTGTTTTTTTTAAACATGAACACGTAACATAAACAAACATCCTTGATATGGATCCCTTAGATTTTTTTTTTTTCTTTCGTTATGACCAAGATTTATACTGAGTGGCTGTGGGACTTTTTTTTTATTAGGTTGGATTCAACTTTATTGTCATTGCAGTACTGAGACAACAAAATGCAGTTTACCATCTAACCAGAAGTGCAAAAAGCAGTGCAGACTAATGCACATATGTGCAGAAAATTGCACAGTAATGTACAAATGTATAGTGGTAATGTATAGAATAAACAGTAAGGGGTAAAATATATGATATCTATACAATATGAACAGTATTAACATGCAGCAGTTACAGTAGGCAAAATATATAGTCCATATATGTAGTACAAGTAATGGCAATAGTAAGACATTATATACAGAATAAATGGCTGGAGGTGTGATATGAATACGGTGTATACACAATAGATCAGATATACAGTATAGACAGTAGTATAAATATGAATACACCATAAGTCAGATATAGAGACAGAGCACAACACGTCATACTCTAAAAACCACGCCCACCGTAGGGGAAAACAGTCTGCGCCACAACATGCAACCAAGGGCTGAAACGCTAACAAAATGCCTGTAGCTGGCTAAAAACATTAGATTTCAGCATGTCAAAGGATTATTTTAGCACCCTATGTCTACCAGAGAGGACAAACTCAATATTGTGGGTCTATCTCAGTGTCTCTTCTCAAGCTAAGTTACTGTAGTTGGCTAAGGCACTTGCAAACATAATACTGCATAGCTTTCTGATTTAGCCACATTCCACTACACAAGTTGTATACTGTCAAAATGCTTTAGCTTAACTTACAGCAATATAGTTAGCCTAAAAGTGACATTTGGATATTTGACTGACCAGTGACAAAATGCTTGCTGCACACTGAGCACAACCACCGTTGTGTCATCTGTAATTTTGATAATGCTATTGGAACCATGTACAGGCGTGTAGTCGTAGAGGAGAGGACTCAGCTCACAGCCCTGTGGGGGACGCTGGTGTTGAAAGTGAGGGTTGAGGAGGTGTGGTTGTCTAGCCTGTCAAACTGGGGTCTGTTGGTTAGGATGTCCAGTATCCAGTTGCATTTATATGTAAAAGTCCTGCACTCTAGCTTTAAGTTTCACCTCTCAATTTGTATTGTGTTTTGTATTGTGTGTGAAAATGAATGTAGATAAGTGAGTAGTTGTGCTGCAGCAACTCAGAACCAAGATCATGTGTAGAAGAGTGTAATAAATAAGAAAACATACTATTGTCATCACATATCAGGCTTTTTTTTATCCTGTGTGGATTGACTGTGCCTTATTGTTGTAGAGAGAGTGGACAAAACATCTAAAATACAGTACCTGTAAATGTTGTGTAAAATATGTTTATATACTGGAGTATCTGCTCTTTAGCCAACCCTTTCTTTCTCTCATTACATTGTAGGTGCAGCATCCTGACCAACCATCAGACTGGATTCACTTGTTCTGTGACAGAGGACGAGCTGTTGAAGTTGATATTCCATACTGTCACCTCTGTGTTTCATCCATATACACAAAGCAATCCACATCACAAACGATGATCCAATGATAAGCACTGGATGGGCAAAATTGATTGCATCCTGTTTTCGAGGTTGGAGAAGAACACTTCAAACCTGAAAAAACTCAAGATACAAATGGCCCTAGGAGTCTCCATCTTCAACACATAAAAGCCACAGTTTTTCACATTTTTGTTGAGATCATTTTTAGGATGCTGCTCCGGAGAGGCTGTATCCTCCAAGGGATTGTTGTGGGACGGTGTTAGCCAAGCCTCAGTGCTCTCCACTGGGGAAGGAAGCAGAGGGAAGGCCCTGGAAGTCCCTGGAGAAGAGGGCAAAAAAGAAAACGGCCTATTGCTGGGAGGCCGACGGTTACATAACGGTCGTCCACTAACACCATGGAACAAGGAGACCAGTGGGGGAACTGAGTTGTTCTATGTTGCCATTGCTGGCTGCTTTATGAGATAATACCATTATCGATTCAGACATAAGCCCCAGCACTCCAGATCAACATTTTAGCTCTTTCTCAAATTTTTTTTATTTACATGGATACTAATGGATGTTCCACTGGATTTTCCCTCAGATGTTTTGGAAAGAACCACGCCATCACTTCCTGCTTTCTGTCTTCCAATCAAATCCATGGTGCAACTGGCAGGTGAGGTGGTTTGAATCAGCCACCGGCGGGGTTTAGGGATGCCCCGACACAGGAAAACCAGGCTACTCCACTGGCCCGCTAACAGACTGTTGTTTCTAATACGAGTCCTGGACTGAAAGGAAATTGTCTCCTTCTCTAACAGAGAGCAGGGGGTTGTCATTTTTTATCTACAAGACTTTTTTTCACAGCTGCCCAGACTGCTGATCCCCGGGTGCTAAAAACTTTAAATTGAAGTGAATAGGAATCTCCATACATTTTGCTCGCACAGACTTAGCTACAAACAGCCCATTTCCAATGTAGGTCTTGACCTGCACTTTTTCTAAGCTGAAGAGGAAGTCACAGAGGAAGGAAAATAGAAAGTCAAGTCAGATTATCATCCCATATTTTCAAGATCTCTTTTCCATTTTCTTTCTTTCAGCCTTATTTAATTTCTTGCTGTTGCAGTCCATCTCCTACCAAAACAGGTCTACCTCTGCCAACTCTTGTACCTCACTAAACTCCCATTTATAGACCAATCAAATCAAACTGGACTAGTTCACATCAGGCACGAGGTTCATCCGTTTAGCTGAGGTTTTCTGTCTGTCAGGATTTGATTGGTCTTTCACAGCACCACATCACTTAAGAACTAAATTATTGTGTTTTGACAAAAGGGTCCAAATACTTTTTTTTACATCTAAATATGTTTTTTTTAATTGCACTATCATCATGATTTCCACCAAGCCTTTATTCACGTTGCTATACAACAAGCAGATTTCTTCTTTTTAGACTGACTCTCTCATAGAAAGAGACCTGTGAGAATGATAATTTTATATTGGCCTGTAGTTATATTGATTGACATGTTGGGTAGAACAGAGTCAAGCTAGTGTTGTGCTATCTCCAACTCTAAGAGATAGCTGTCTGGACACCTCTTCCTCTTTACAATCTGTGGCTTATTTGTTGATCCCTCCTTCCCACCTGTTTTTCGGGCTGACAGGAAAACAAGGCTTTTACAGCAGAGCGACTTAGAAGATTCTTTTAATCTCACACACGCACACACACACACACACAGTAGATCAGGATTGACCTAAGAAAACGAGCGTTCACTCCCCCTCCCTTCTCAGTGTGGTGATGCCGAGGAGTGTTGTCCTCTTTTCCACGTAAAAGAGGAAGCCCTCAACTATCCCTCCATCTTTTTTGTATCTCTCCTTTACATTTCTTTTTGCCAATCCATCATTTCTACCCCCAAACTACAAATCCACTCAATACCCCATACAGAAACATTTAACTTTGAATGACAAATTCCGTGGCGTAGCAGTTGCTGAACAGAAACGCACACCATCACACACAGGAAGTGATGCCAGGTGGCAGCAGTAAAAGTGGAGGGCGGGGTCCATCCTCGTCACCCCTCCCCCACACCGTGGTCCCGCCCAGCAGACCCCTGCGACCCTCCCGCTACGTCCCGGTGTCGGCAGCCACTTTCTTCCTTGTTGGCTCCACCACGCTCTTCTTCTGCTTCACGTAAGTGGCAACAGTGCATTGTCTCACACACATACAGGCCTGTTTATAAGCCGCAACGATGGCAACGAAATTATTTCATCTCAAAAACAGATATAACAAACGTAATATAAGTGATAATAGAGAGCAGGGCCTGTTCTTTGTACATGGATAAGTGAGATTGCTTGATTGGTGATTTTTTTGAGCCTTGATTGTTCAGATGTGTCCTTAAAGCTGCATTAATCAATATCTTTATCGAACTATAAAGGAAGGAAGGAATCTCTGTCTGCCTGCATGTATGTCCTTCGGTTTTCTCAACAACGTCCATCCGATTGACACACTTGGTGGGTGTATTGCTGATCACCCGAGGGAGTGCAGTGTCGAATTTGGTGCAATTTGGCCAGATGGTGGCGCTATAACAACAAGCTTTTTGTTTTGGCCTGTAACTTTTGAACCGCAAGTCTCAGAAACAAAATTATTTTTCCACCATTTTAAATTTTGTCCAAATCTGTTCTTTTGCTCCTCCTCCTCCTACAAATTTTGAGCAATCATCACCAAATTTGGTACATCTCTGGAACAAGCCGGAAAAAGCTAATTTTTTCGGATTTTTGATATTCCATACAGTTTTGCTATAGCTGGCCCTCAAAGTTTGCTCAAATGCTGTGGGTAGGCCTTATATTACAAAAAATGTCATATCTCCTGAATGCTTTGTGCTATTGCAACAACATTTGGTGGACACGTGTAGATATGATGTCTGAGTGACCATGACAAATTTGGTGCCATTTGGCCAATAGGTGGCGCTGTAGCAGCATCATCTAACTATAAAGGAAGGAATCTCTGTTGGAACGGGCACGCATTACGAACGGACACGTGCTCCGAACGGGCACTACACTGGTATTTACAATGGGTCAAGGTGAAGGACTATGTCAATTTTGTGTTTACAGCTTGTTGCACTGTTCCCAAGTGCCAAAAAAATTCAATGAATGCAGAATTTCACTATTTACTCAATAAAAGGTAAAATATCTATACATGATAAAATAGGCTATACAATAAAATTTAATTTGTGCAGTAGAGCCAGTGCACATTTACTAGCACAATCATATAATCAGCACTGAACTAATTCTATTAATTCTATCACGGTTTGGACTCTCTATTCATGATAACTTCATCTAAGAACAAATCAAACCTCAAGCTGTGTTTGAAGAACCCACTCAGCTGGATTAGATAAGATGAATAGTTTATTAATAGTTTGGGGGAATTGTTTGAATTTGATAGCGACAGTAGAGAGATGACAGGAAATGAGGAGAGAGAGATGGGGAACGACATGCAACAAATGTCCCCAGCCGGATGCGAACCAGGGACGTTGCAGTTCACGGATGACGCCTTAACCCTTAGGACACCCAACAGAGCAAATATTTAACCTGCTGAGACGTAGAGAGTAATATCTGTCCAGACCATAACCAGTGTATGTCTGTTCTGACAGGGTCACATACAGCCTGGACAAACAAAAAAGAGGAGGAAAAAGAGATTCAGCTGGTTTTATAGTTTGGGAGTTTGAGTATGGATGCAGAACTTAAAAAAAAAAAAAAAAAGAAACAGTAGCATGGACTGAACTGAGGTAGTTTTCACATGTAAACAACATTTTTTTACTTTGATCAACGTCAGTGTGACCTTCAGCCCCGTGAGGGTTTCTGACAGAGTGCTAACTCACTGGTGTTACAGACATCACTAAGAGTGTGTGAAGCAGTGAAACAATGTGGTTTAAGTGTGAGAAAGTCAGATTGATAGGTGTGTGTGTGTGCCTGCCTGTCTGTGTGTATTTGTGCGTGCATATGGGAGAGAATGTTCTGTGTGTGTGGTCAGTGTGGTGGGCAGTCAGCTCTGTGCTTCAGATTAGTGAGGAGAAAATAGGCCAACATCTGTCACCCTGACAAAAGCCCATCATCCAGTCTCTCTCTGTTTCTTTCTCCATGAGTCTGTTAGTGTTTGGATCACTGCAGTCACTCTCACATTCCCTCTTCTTCTCTCACTAGTAAATGAATACAATACTACACAAAAACCCTGATAACAACTGTCTGAGGAATGAGGAAATAACACTAAAATAACAAAGAAACTTCTTTGGAGACCACAAAGCAGAAGTATGGTTGTAATTAATTTTGATGTGTTAGCTTGTTATTTTTATTTGGAAAAAAATAATATTTTTGCAAAAACCCTCTTTTGGTCATTTGGACTATTTCACTGGTTAAATGCTGTGTTTCCAATAACAGTCAATGACTTGTTGAATCTCTTCTGGGTTAGGGTTATGAGATTTCTAATGGTAATCCAAATAAATTTGGGTTGGTTCTTATTTAATTGTATTCGTTTATTTTATTTATTTTCTATAGGTATGTAACTTTAAACTGTAAAGGAGTCACCATATCTGAAAGTGAGTCAATGGATGGTGATAAAGGACAGGTCTGGGGATATTTTATATTTCTCTTACTGTATACAAATCCCATTAAAAGACCAAATTAATAAATGTATTCTACTAACTAGTACTGTGTGTGTATCTATGCCATAGAGCTTTTTCATAGGTCTGCTTCTTCAGTAGGAACCAATGGGTTTGTGGCAGAGTGCCGCAGACAGGGTAGGGGAGTCAGAGTAGTGAGAGATGGACTAACACATTGTTGATTTTGGTCTTTTCATGGGATTAGTTGACAATAAGAAAAATAGATAAAAAAACACCAACCCTATCCTTTAAAGGGCTTGACCAATGATTCAGCTCACTTTGAATCATCCTACACTCCTGCAGGTTTGAGCATATGGACATGTTGTGATAAATCCAGGCTCATGTGAAATCATCTACAATCAAATCAAACCAGCTCCCTGTTATCCACATATGGAGAACAATGCCCTGGACCTCTCTGTTCTGGATTTAACAGATGAAATAAATATTGATCTAAAAATGAATATCACCAAACAAGAATATTTCTCAGAATGTCAGAGTAAGCCCCTTGAGGCATAATTGTGATATTGGGTTATATAAATAAAATTGACTTGACCTGTTGTTTTATTTACAATGATGATAAATATCAGTCTGTAAAAAGACCAATAAGTGGCCCTGCAGTTTCTCTTCTGGGGACCACAACCTCACTTTGATTGCAACTGAACCATATAGTGTGACAGAATCTTGACCGGCTTGTTGTTCCTCTTAGTGTCAGGCATCGTCTTCTCTTTTCATGTTTCAGGTGTCCGTGGCTTTCAGAGCGTTTCTCAGTAGCTGTGCCCATCTACAATGGAGTCATCTTCCTGTTTGTTTTGGCTAACTTCTGTATGGCCACATTCATGGACCCTGGCATCTTCCCGAGAGGTGAGTGCGTGGGTGGTTGAATGTGTGTGTGATGCTGTCTGTTTGTTTCCAAATAGGCCACTTAATACTGTATTTGTGTATACATTTCTTGCTTATCCACACACAAACTTGATTTCCCGTTAGGGCCTCAAAGTCTTCCATTTTAATAGCCTCAGAAAGATGTAAAACTTACCCGCTTGTGTCAAACAGGCAGATTCTTGGTGGATCAGGAAGGGGAGAGGTTGAGGCAGAAGAGTTTGATTTGGTTTGAGTTTAAATTTAATCAGAGCTCAGAGCAGCCCCATTAACTGATTTACAACAATTGCTAATTGACTGACTAATTCATTAATTGGCCTGTAGTTGATCTAGAATAGGAGAAAACAGGGTAAAGAATCTCCAAGTGTACAAGGAGCATATTGGTATCAACAGATTTTGCACAAATAATGATTTCCTGCAGTACTATGTAGGAATATTGAACATGTGAACTGTTAAGTGTAGTGCCACAATTTTTAATAACAAATGGTACAAAAACAATGGTTCGATGTTAGGGTGAAGGTCGGTGTGTGTGTGTTTTGATGTCAGGGCTCAAATGTTCATTATGGTCAATTTTATGGTTGTGTGATCATGTGTGTGTCTTCTATTCCCGTCTGTGCAGCTGAGGAGGATGAGGACAAGGAGGACGATTTCCGTGCTCCCCTCTACAAGACGGTGGAGATCAGAGGGATCCAGGTCAGAATGAAGTGGTGCTCAACCTGCCGCTTCTACAGGCCGCCACGGTGCTCCCACTGCTCCGTCTGCGACAACTGTGTCGAGGTGTGCACACACACACATTCACCATTTACGTATAATATAGACACTATTATGTACGCAGTCTTAAAGTACCTAATACAGCTGCACCATGCACACTTAGCCTAAAGTTGGCCTACATAAAAATGTGCAAAGCCAGTCCAGTTTAGTTATGTTTGACAAAACTGCATCAACATTATGTCTCCTGTAACACAGCTTTCCTTTAATGGTTACTGGGGGAGAGAGGAGTGTCAGTGTTGATCTATTGTGGAAAGAAAGTTTGTACAGAAGTTAGACAGCCTCTCTTCATCCTTTGAATTAACACTGAGGCTCAAATACAACCAGCAGCAGCACTGTAGATGCATTATACACCCGCAAAATGTTTCTGTAATAGACACAGAGACTTTGTTTTCTCCTGACTCACTTGCATAGCAGCATAGCAAATGCCGTTCACTATTCTAGTTTTCTTACCACAGTGTCTTTTAACCCTCATAATGTAGGACTTCGACCACCACTGTCCGTGGGTGAACAACTGCATCGGCAGGAGGAACTACCGCTACTTTTTCCTCTTCCTCCTGTCTCTGACGGCTCACATCATGGCTGTGTTTGGCTTCGGCCTGCTCTTTATCCTCTACCATCGCCAGAACATCGACCGCCTGCACGCCATCGTCACGTATCCTTTAAGGACCCTTCTCATGTATTTTTTTCGTCCTATCCATTTTAGATTGCCGATATTGTTCAGTTACGGTGTTGTCCACCTCAGCAATGACTGAAGTTCCTCCTTCACTTCAACAAGTTGTTATGGTTGCATCAGATGTTCTGAGGATTAATTTCAGTGTGGTGTGGGAGGATTTCATTCACCATCCTGAGACAAGTAATGAAACTTGCCCTTTACTGGCTTAAAGAATTGCTAACTGGCTTAAACAGATCTTATTAGTTAAATTTGTGGTAGCACAGTGTTGTATCCTGATGGTCCAGATGCTGTTTGAGAGAGATTTCTGTGCTAAAAAGGTTGAAACTTTTGGGATAATGTGAGAAGTACTGCTTGGACATCAAAGTATTGAAATATTTGGAAAAGATGGCAATGTCAGGCTGTCATGATTGGTCCAGCGCAACAGATTTCCACGATGAATTCTAATAATTTTGTTGACTCTCACGTGTCTAACACCACCACCACGCCAAGCTGTCCATTTATACACAAGAAATATCAAAATCTCATGGGCACATTGCCATGAAATCTATTGAAGTATTCTCTATGGGCCTTCCTCTATCTGTTGAATCTGGTCTCTGAAGATATTCCTTGACCCCCTGTGCTCTCAGGCTGGCTGTAATGTGTGTTGCAGGCCTGTTCTTCATCCCTGTTGCTGGCCTCACTGGTTTCCACATAGTGCTTGTGGCCAGAGGCAGGACTACCAATGAACAGGTAGGAAACTCAGTGACAGGTAAAATTGTTGACTCCCAGAAATCCTGTAGTTGATATTTGAAAATCTACAGTAGGACATCTTATTAGCAAGATTTTCGTGTCAGTGGCGTAACTTAGAACACATTTAGAGTAAGTGTCCATGCCTGTTCTCTCTCTTGTTGTCTTTCTCCAGGTAACAGGGAAGTTCAGAGGAGGTGTTAACCCGTTCACCAATGGCTGTTGGAAGAATGTCTCTCATGTCCTCTGCAGCTCACTGGCACCCAGGTGCATTTTTTTTTCTTCTAATTTAGCTGCTGCTTCTTCAGGCCGGCTGCTCATAAGCTTTACATAATCTTACAAAGGCCGTAATCTATCAGCATTCCTCTAAGACATAGCACCAAACATTTCTCTGACTTCCTCAATATGCTCTGCACAACAACATATGTAGACAAAACACCCAAAGACCATCATTTTGAGAGAGTAGCTGAGGATGCTGGGAGTATTTAAGTCTTTGATACTTGAAAACTGCCCTGATGATGAACAGCATATTTCAGAACTCAAAATAAAGCTTGTAACAACAGTTTACTTGTGTAGTGGTTGGTCTTTATGATGTGGACACTCACTGTCTCTGTGCTTTCTACAGGTATCTGGGCAGAAAGAAGTGTGTGCAGAGTGTGTGTGTACAGCCTCCTTTTCTGCGACCACAGCTGACAGAGGCCCAGCTGGCTGCAAAGATCCTGGACAATGGCATACAGGGAGACCTGCACCGGGTAAGAACAGCAGACAAATTTTACTCAAGTGCCATAAATACTGCGGTGTCATCATTCTGTTTGATTTAAACACGAGTTAAAGAGAAAAAATAATTGCTTTTGCCTGTTGGTAAACGTGTTATGTAAGGGTACTGTGCTTCTCATTCAAATCTGCACTTGGTAAGTTTGCATATAGGCAGGTCCAGATGGTAGCAAGGGTTTTAAAAGGTCACATCAGTAAATACAACACAACCACATCTATCAGCCCAGACAGCCTGTGATGCTTCATAACAAAGGATACAAAAACACAAGGCAGAGTTCAGATGTTTTGTTTATTCATTGTGCCTTGATGTCAGGACTCAACATTATGTTGTTTGTGTTTTTTATGAGCTTTTTAAATTATTATTAGAGCCAAAAATGATTGATTTTGCTGAATGTTTTCTGAATAATTGTAATGTAATTTGAAATTGTTGAGAAACTGCTGTAATGTTCAAAAATGGGAACAATTGTGCTTGGTGGAGGTTGTTGGGGGCTACTCACAGCCTGGGAGTAAGCTCTGCTTTGGTGCAGTAAAGTCCCACAGGCAGTAATGTATCTACTAGAAACTGGATTGTTGAGGCTGATGATTGATTTTGTTTGGCCTGGACTCATAACATTGGATTTGAAATGGATTATTTTATAGGGTACACTGTGTTAATTGAAACATTTAGAGGCATTCTTCCACATTTATTTATTCATTCATTCATTGCAGAAATATTGCAGCAACTTGGCAAAATTGCAAGCTCTTACTAATTTAGAAGCATTTGGATTGAATTTGTATTATATTGTATTGCTGCAAAATGACATCTTCCCAGAAGGATTGATCTGTATAGTACAATAATATGTGTGGATATGTGTGTATGTCTTTGCCACCAAACTTGCTGCAAAATTATAAATCAGTCACTGGCTTGAAATGACAGTGTCAGCTGCACCTTACAAAGCAACTTAAGTTATTGATTCACTCTTTCTTTGTTTTCATTATTTCACTGTAGTTTGGTCATAGTCATTTCAGTAATATTAGTCAAGGAAAAACCTCCGATATTCATATGGATAACAAGTGAATAAACACTGCAGATGAATACAGATGGGTTACAAATGAAAGGAAAGTAGGTTGTTGTTCCACCATGGGCCTCCAGAACAGTTTCAGTGCTCTTTGGCATTGAATCTTGAAGTATCTGGAAGTGCATTCTCCTAAGGATACTCCCTCATTTGGTGTTTTGATGATGGTGGTGGAGAGCACTGTCTAACAGTTCACCCTAAAATCTCCCATAGGTGTTCAGGTGTTCATGACATATGATTCACATCATGAAAGTGTCTGTATGCATGATGTGTCCACTCATTTATTCATGTTTTTCTGTCACTGGTCTGTACATACATACATTACTAGGGATGTCCCCGACTAAGAATTTACATAGTTGTATCTGATTGGTCAAGTCTTGCTTGTCGTTGACTGATTGTCAAATCATGTTTTTTTTTTTTGTTTTTTGCTCTTGCTTTGAAAAAATGGCCAAGTTGTCGGAACACATGAGACATACTGGTTTTGAACTGTCCGTGGGAAGAATGAACATGGAAGAGTTAATTCTGGATAAAAGCTCTGTTTTCTCTTTTTAGAGCAGCACGCCATGAAATAACTTTTCTCTCCGACTGTTGTCTCTGGTCTTGTCTATCCCCTGTGTGTGTATCACACTCACCGACTCGAGTTGCAGATCTGATTGGCTGAATAGCATCACGTGAGATGATTTACAACACATGTAATTGGTCTGAGTTTCCTGGGCCGCTAAACCAGTGCTGTAAAGGCTAGAAAAGCTGCGTCGGTTAAAATAGAAATGCTCCAAAAAATGTTTCATAATTCTCAATAATTTATTGGTTATAGGTCTGGGTCTGGACCACGGTCCACTTATTAGTGACCTCATATATCATGATTTATTGGGAGAAACCAAGCAATTCTATGTAAAATCTGACATTCAGCACCCCCATATAGCCCGAATGGAATGATCCTCCACTGCGATGATTCGACTGGGAGATTGGCAGCCGAATCAGACTACTTAGATTGAATCCTCGAATACTCGACTACTCTGTGACTTTCTATCTCTGATTCTTATCTGTCTTCTCTCATCTTCCCAGTCCAAGTCCAGTCTGGAGATGATGGAGAGCCAGTCATGTGACGCTGAGCCTCCTCCTCCTCCTAAACCAGAGCTCCGCTACCCTGGAATCACCAGAGGAAACACAGAGGGTAATGCTTTCTAACTTCCTGCTACAGCTCTGACCAGCCATCTGCACATGAATTTTGTCTCAACTTGTTGTTGTAAGCACAGTGATCTGATTCTACGTTGACTTCACAGTGAGATGTTTTATTCTTTCTCTTCCCACCCTCCTGCAGAGTGCAGTCTACTGAACAAAGCCCCTCCCACCCCCACCATGTACAAATATAGGCCCACCTACAGCCCCGGCAAGAACCACACAGCTCTCACACATGCTTACGCCAACCAGGTAACGCATAAACACACAGGAGAGACAGCCAAGTGATCAATATACCAGGACACTAAAACACACACACCAAAATCAGTTGTACACTCATATTTAAAAAGTAGGTGGTGTGTGTGTGTGTGTGCGTGTGTTTTTTTCCATTTGTCCCTGCCTCTGCTTCTTTTATCTCTTTGATTTCAATCTAATACATCTCTGTTTTTGTTTTTGTTTTTCCCTTTGATTTCCTGTCGGCCATCTTGGTTTGGTTTCTCAGTGGCTTTCTGTTGATCAGTATCAGTAAGTGATTGTTCTAAAAGCATTTTTTATCTTCACTTATAACTTTGTTTCCTGCCCCTTTCTGTTTGCTCTGGATGTGGGTGAAATACTGTTTGAATACATTTCAAATCTGTCTTGGCATTACCGTTTGAGCAGTAAAACAGGAGTATAAGGATAGGTATTAGTAATTTTTTTCTTTTTTATCAAATCACCTGAACCTGAATACATCTGGATTGGTACAGATACGTTTGTTCTACTCAGTATTTGTACCCATGTCTGGTTAATATCCTCCCACCTGTCAGTCTGGCACTCTGTATTACTATTGTTTTGATTCTCCTTCATTTCTCTTTAGTTTGTTCTTCCAACTTCCATCTCTTTATTAGTTTCCTTTTCAGCTTTTCTCCTCCCACTTGGACATGTGTCTCCTGTAGATCTACAGAGTTTGTCAAAAGAAATTGTTCCCATATAGCTCAGATACAGTATTAAAAGCTCAATTTTTACCATCATTTGGCAGTTTGCCATTTCGGTAATGTCCTACAAGTACCCTTTGATCTCAAATTTTGATGTTTCATGCTCGTCACCTGAGCTGTCTCATATGGAGAAAAGATTTCCTGATGCCTCAGATAGAGGCCAACTATTGATATTACAAAGTGAACTGTCAGAATACAGAGGAATCAAATGGGAAGATCAACTTGTTTCCCTCTTTTCCTGTATTGTGGGCTTTTGGAGATATAAGGAGGAAGTGTATATGAAGTTTTAATCCCAGTAACAAATCTTTTTTTATCACCCCTGCCTATAAAATGTCTAACAAATGAATTCTGTTTATTTTATCTGTTGTTCAACATATTGAATATCTAAAGAAAACTGAGCTATATGAAGCTTAAGACCAACAATATCAGTACTGACCTGTAAAGAGACTAGTTCCTGTCTGGCAAAGTAACATTGCAAACAGCAGCAGTTCAATTCAATTCAGTTTTATTTATATAGCGCCATCATAACAAAGTTATCTCAGGGCACTGAGGTGTCAGGATGTCAACTGGGGTCGACCGATATGTTTTTTTCAGGGCCGATACACATTATTAGTAATCAAGGAGACTGATAACAGATATTTGGAACAGAAATACATTTGCAGTAAAAATTTAAATCTTAGTGTCAAAATTTTGAATAACACAAACTCCACCACTAAACTTTGTTTAAATGCCTTTAAGCATATGTTTAATTAAATGCTGCAAAAGAGAACTTTTCATCATTATCTTAAAAAGTGCAGGGAGCTCCCAGCAGCAGAGAGAGTTAAAAGAGACATATGCCATACATATGCTTAAATTATTACAGCACAAATATGCTTCATTTATTACAGCAAAACAGCTTTGAAAGCCTTTTAAGTTGGTTTCACTTATTTTTTTATATATTAACAACATGTGATAACAGGGAACCTGTCATTCAAAACTAGGCTACTTCATTACTAATGACTACTAAAGCTGAATATGTACAATAGCAATAGAATTGACTATTCAACTCTGATAACTGTACACCATCTTTGCAGTCCGTGTATGGATTAATACAGGCCTTAGATGCAGTTCCATTACGTCTAAAGGGGCTTTTCAAACCACCACCTCCAATCATTTCAATGAGGGGAAGTGGTTTCGATCATGGCGGTAGGGGTATGAAGTGGTTGCCACCCATGTGAACGCACACAGATTTTGCTCTGCCACCTAAAGTTCACCATGCTGAACTTCTGGTGGTAACCGCCTCGCCTTGGCCAATCAAGTAGAAAGGGGCAGGCATCACGGGTCAGAAAGAAGAGCGATGGAGGAGCTGATAATGCTGGTGTCTGTATACCTGGAGTTGTAAGACACAGCGCTAGCAATTTATAAGGACAACCAGAACACATAAATTCAATTCATTTTGATTTTATTAGTTCAATCTAGCAGGACCTGAAGTTTTATTTTTTTTTTTAAATCAATACATTCCAATTTTCTTGGGAAATTATTTACACAGCGCCACTAGCTTGCATAGCTACTACTATGGCAAATGTGTGGTTTTCGATTTGATTTGTAAGCTAGTGTACACGTTGTGGACTTTTGGGTGGGTTGTACCAATGCTATGACGTTCACCAAAGCACCTGCCTGTCATCGCAGCCTTGGACCGTAGCGGCAGCATAACTTTAAAAAAAGCGTTGCTTTTTTGGGGGAACATATTGGCACCAACAAAGATATAGCTATCACTATATAAACAAACTTAATTATCTCGTTATAGTTAACTGTATATCGCTGCAACAAAGTGCATTATTCTGGGACTCTCAGTGAAGAGTGACTGATTTAAAAGCCATCTCTTTCACCTCCATTGAATGAAATCCCATAGACTATGACTTCAGGGCATTTTCAGTGGTGTAACTGGGAAACTGGGCATGCTGGTCATCATGGAAATAGATCATAAGATTGTGGTGTTTTCACTCGCTCACCGGAGCAGCTCCAGTCTACAAATGTCCCATCTGTGCCACAGTAGCCTTCAGTGTTGATAGGTTATTACTCATGACGTGTAACCAATCAGATGCTGTCCTGTGGGTAGCGAGACTACAGAAAGGTGACTACAGACAGAGAGAGGCGGCTGAATCAGAGCCAAGGCAGCACATTTGAAACATTTTTGGCATTCGGATAAAAAAACAAAAAAAAAACAAATTCCAATAATTGTGAAAATGCTGAATATCGGCGCTGACAATTGGCCAGGCCGATAATAGGTCGACCCCTAATGTCAACACTAGAGGGAGTTTTAGTGCAGCAGAAATTCATGGTTAAACTTCTACGTAGCTCTCTACTCTTCTTTGCTCAGATTCTTGTTTCTTTTCCCTCCTCCTGCCCCCCTCTCTCCTTCACCTCCCCTCCTCTTTCTCCTTCTGCCTCCTCCAGTTAAGTCGAGGGGAGAGTGTTGGCAGTGCCAGGGACTCCTCCTCCTCCACCTCCTCCCTCCTCCAGGCCAGCCAGCAGCCTGGTTTCCGCTCCCAGCCCAGCCTGGACAGGAGGGACACTTCATCTGACAGAGTGGGAGGGGGAGGAGGTGGGGAGAGGAGGGAGGGAGGAAGAGAGGTGGGAGGAGGGGGCATCCCTGGCTACTCCCTTGGTGGACGCTCATATCCCTCCTTCTCCGACCCCACCGTCCTATCAGGAGTGGCGTCGCGATCTTCCAGCTCCACGCACACCTCAGCAGGCGCCGCCCATGTCTCCGAGGCAACCACCACCTCAGCCAGCTTCAAGAGCTTAGCCAATCAGACACCCCCACCCCACCACCCGTCCCGCAACGGGAGCCTGTCATATGATAGCTTACTGGCAGGTGGTGACGATTTCGACAAAGGAGTGGCGGCAGGTTCAGCAGCCCCTGAGGTTTCCTCTGGGAGACCCTGCACGCCGGCAACAGGCGGCTACAGCTCCCCCTTTCTGTTGTCACAACAGAGAGTTGCTGAGATGCACTCCCAGTCGCCCCTTCATCACCACCGCTCCTCCCACCACCATCACCACCACCACCCCTTTCTCCATCGCTCCTCCTCCTCCACGTCCTCCTCCCCACCACCTCCTCCAGAGAGGGAGTGCCTGCTGGGCGAGCCCCACCCCGGCGTCCTCCCCCCGCCTGCCAATCAGGCCTTGGCTCCCCCCTCCTCCTCTGCTCCGCCTCCCCCACACCATCATCACCACCACCATCACCACCACCACTCCCATCACCACCACCACTCCTCCTCTTCCTCTACCTCCCGCCCTCCCCGCTTCGCTGCCCCTCATGCACCACCCCACCACGCTTATCCCTTCCGCACCCGCTCCACTGACACCCCTCTGGGCTCCTCCTCCACCTCAACGACCCATCCTCCCCGCTCCCCGCACCCTCCACCTCTGGGCAAGTCGCTATCTTACTCGAGTGCTGCTGCTGCCGAAATGCAGTACCGGCTGGTCCGGAAGGCCTCCGCGTCAGCCGGAGCGAATGCAGCGGGGGTAGGGGGAGGAGGAGGAGGAGGAGGAAGTGGAGGGATGGGAGGAGGAGGAGGAATACAAGCGCCGAAGTGAGTATGAGTTTCGACTTTTGTCAGGACGATTGGTTTGCTGCTAACCCTGAAAAAACCACCTGCCCGCCTGAAAACCTGCCTACCTGACTGACTGCTCCTCCTTCTCTTCCCTTCTCGCCTCCTCCTCCTCCTCCTGCCAGATTTCCTGTGAGTTCCCCCTTCTTTTCCCTTTGCTTGTCTTCCATTTGTCTGTGCGGTTTCTTGTTTCTCCTCTGCATTGTTACCACCTTCTGTTTGGTCAGTATTTTATTTAGTAGCAGTGCCTTTAGCCTTGTAACGGTTCTCTGAACTGTAACCGTTCAACATTATACAGCAGTGCAATAGAAACAAGAATAGAGATAGGGAGGAGTTAATGTTGTCATTCTCTGCAGGCAATTTGTATTAGAATATAAGTAACAATTTATGAATTAGATGCACAGAAACATAGATTCAGGGTGTGCAAAAGTAACAGTAGCAGCAGTAGAACTGATAGTAAAGTGAGAGAAAACATGCAAGCTGTGAAATAATAATATTCACTTTTTTACCATCTTCTCAAACATAGTAATATATAAACAGAGGCAATTATATCTGACGTAGCTAGATATGATGATTTTAAGGAAATTCTTTCACTCAGACGCTGTTGTTCTTTGTTATCATTGAGCACAAATGCATGGAATTTTGTGTGTTTCTTCCCAGGAATGAACAACTGTACCAGATCCAATATTTTTGCATTGTAGTTTGGTATCAGATTAGTTCTTCTCGTTTTAGTTGCACTGAGGCACAGTCAGACTTTTGCACGACAACAATTAGACAGTTTCATCTTCTGACATGTGTTTCTGTCCTGTCCAATCGTGTTGCTTTTCCATCCTGCTCATTGTTTGTGTGTGTGTGTGTTGTGCAGTTACTCCACAACTGCATGGGTTTAGTTTGACTACTACTACCACTGGTTCTTTGACAACAGGAATGTCTGATTGTTTCTCTTCATTGTGACCTTGATGACTAAATGAAATGGATTGTGTGGAGTGTGAATGTCACATCTATTGTAGTTCACAAAACTATTAAAGGAAATATGATATGTATGATCCTTTCTCCAGCATAGCGAACATTTCTATATTAGTCTAATATGAATGTTTCAACCTCCATACTGTGATACAAGCTTCACCAATTAGCTTTAGCATTACATGACATCTACTGCAGTACTTACAAACATAGCCCCATTTGGGACTGTGACATCTACTGTGTGGGAGGGGGTCCTGCAGGCTTTTCCAGTTTAATTTCCAGTTAACAAACCATACAGGACAGACACAAAATTAGCACCAGCCACCAACCAAATGCTGGTAACATATGCAAGTAGCTGGTAGATTTGCTTCACTCACCAAAAAAAAGATAATTGTAATCTCCATTGAGTGGCTGGTAAAATTTGAACATTCACTTGCCATTTGGCTGGTGGGCAAAAAACTTTGCCCTCTTGTCACTGTCAACTGTGGTTTTCCCAGCAGACCCCTGAAACAAAATAATGTAGAACATTTCTGGGTTAAGGCTGTTTTTTGACCTTTTCGTACATTTCTTCAACACCCAAGCCCAAGCCTGTAATTGGCGTAATAGCTCCCTTAAATCCACATGTTCCAAATAGCAGCTGTGGCCCTTGCAGTAAGAGGAGGGTTCGTACAAAGTCTTGAAAGTTTGGAAAATGCTTAATTTTAACCATTATGTTTTTCAAGGTTAGGAATATGCTTGAATTCAAATATACTCCTTGAAAATGCTTGATTTTCAACATAATCTGGTGTTTCATCATCTACACAGTCACTCATGTAAACCAAACATCTTTTAATATTTGAAATGAAACGATCCCGTCGTCATATTTGTTTGTTGTCTCCTGGCATTTAGTAACAATTTAGGTGTGATGATAAAGGCTCTAGAGTCTGGAAATCTTAGTTTTAAGTACCTTGAAAGTGCATGAAAAGTGCTTGAATTTTACTCATGCACTGTACGAACCCTGTAAGAGTGTACGTACATACAGAGTGTAAACCCATGTAGCCTGATGGTTGGAGTGGGAAGTGAGCTGTAGACCAACTGTGAATAGTATTTCTAAGCTGTTCACACCTAACTTTTTGGCTTGGTTAAAACGAACCCTGGTGCGTTTGCCCATTTAGTTTTGTTTGTTTGGGCTGGTGTGAAAGCTGTCACTTGCATGCTGGTGCAGATCAAACAACTACGTGGAAGCGGACTGATAACGCCTGAAAAGGAGCGGATTCTGGTGCAGTTTGATTGTGGTGTGAAAGCAAACGAAAACTTTCAAAGGCTAAACTACTATTAAATCCATCTGCTAATACCCCAACCAGACAGTCAGAAGCAGTATCCTACTGTGTACTTTGGCAGTTCACTAAGTCCATTAAAAAGTGTGACATAGCCATCCCACAGTAATGTGCACTAATGATTCATTATTTATATCATTAGGAATTATTATATTGTTATATTCTCCTGGGAAGTACTGAAAAACATGATCTAATGATAAAAAACGGCCCAAACGGACCCCACTAACCGGGCAAACGCACCAGGGTTCATTTTAACCGAACCACACAGGTTAGGTGTGAAAACGCCCTCAATGTCAATGAGATCTCTATCTCTTCCTGTCCTAAACCGTCACACTGATTCTGTTTCTTTTTTGTCTTTGTGTTTTTCTAAAATCAGGGATGAGCTGATCCAGATGAAACCTCTCAGCTGGACCAACGGCGGCAAGCCCTTCTCCTCCACCTCCTCCTGCTCCGCCCCTTCCTCTCCCTCTCACCCAGTCAGCGTGTCCGCCCGGCCCGGAGTGGCCTATCCCAGCTCGGCACTGATGCAGAGTCCCGTCCATAAGCCCCAGGGTGGCGGGGTGAAGAAGGTGACGGGCGTCGGAGGCACCACTTACGAGATTTCTGTCTGAGTGGCAGCCAGCCTCCCGCTCGAGGGCCAATGAGACGGAGAGGAAATACTGCTGTCTCTTTCTGCCTTTGAGTGAGAGATTTGGGTTTTTCATAATACAGGAAACCACTGACCTACTGTAGACCTGGACATCTGAGGATGAGTTGAAACATTTGGTCCAGGCTCACTGACTGTGGAGTTAAACTGTACTGTACTGTGCTATCCTGCCTCCAGACATCCACCTCAATAACTCTGCTGGTAAAACTAGAGAAGACCTGGACTGGTAAGTGAGGACTTCCTGGCACTGAGCTGGAAAAGACAATTTTTTTGGATCTCACTGGACCAAACAGGAACCATGATTTGGCTCTTTTTAGTGGGTTTTATCCTCACTGTAGCTCAGTAGGTAGCACGAGGCACTAGCATGGTCAGGTCTGGGTGTTACATTATACAAGTACAGCAGCGCAAGGCATTACCACTGCCAGGGTGAGGAGTTTGATCCCCAGTGTAGCCACTAAAGGGGTGGATTAGGGTCTGACGACTGTAGGTTTACCAAGGTTCGCATCAGCACTTTTGGACTGAAGCTGCATTTAGGTAAAAACTGGTGCAGATGTTAAATATTTTAACACTTCACCATTTCCACGCTCACATTTAGAACACCACTGAACGCAGTCATACACAGTCTGTGAAACCCTATTCAAATCAAAGTAGAATCCATTCAAAATTAAGGGCTTCCCATAGACAACTAGTTTAGTGTCAACTAAAATGTGTGATCAGACGCAAGTCATATCAGATTAAGTCACAGCTAGTTCTCAATGCAAGTTATGGCCTGCCCAGTTGTCAGTTAAACCCTACTTTTAATGGCAACATCCACCAAATGGAGCGTGGTGTGATTTCATTGGACCAAGAACACAAGCAGTGTTAGTGTTCCCAGGTGTTGTGTGATGCATGGAGTCAGTAATGCAGCCCATGCACAGTCCCTGGAACCTGTTGTCACTCTCCTCGTTCACAGCCTTCCAGTCAGTCATGGAAATGCACAACCCGACCCGACAGGAGCTCAATAATAAAGCAGTTAGTAGGATCTATTGTGGACTTGTGACAATCTGCCAGTGGCTGGAAGGAATGTGACCCATGAACTTTCCCATTGATGTTGTTGCGTGAATTGACTTGCTTTTTGATGGAGGGATGAAAAGTGTGACATTGAAAAAAACAAAACAAAATGCTGATTCCCTGTTTCTTTGATTCATTTGTTGATTTATTCCTAGATGTGAATATGTTTGTACAGGATGATGTGATTTTAAATGTGGATGTCTTTTTATTTAGTTTTCATTTTTTTAAGTGGCGTTCATGCCGGACTGCAGCATGCACTACTATTACTACTAGCCACTATAGGCCACTGTGTTTGGCTGTGGACCATGTCGTCTGTTTGAACAAACAGGAAGTGAGGAAACTAAAGTGAACAGAGAAGTCATGTTCTGGTCTTTTGGTGTTAATGGGGTCCTTAAGACAAGGCAGATACTTCTAGAAAACGAATTCCTTGAGCAATTGCCTTGAAATTACAAGTGTTTTTTATGTCACCTATTTAATTTGAAAATTTTTTTATATGAATTTATATGAAAATATAGCTATTGATAAATGAAGAGTTTTTAATATTGACTCAAAAGAGGGGTCGTGTTGTCAGTTTCAGAATTATGGTAAAAAGAGCTCTTCTGATTGGTTTTGGTTGAAGCTCCACAGTTGACCTGCTGTTTTCTCTGAAAGAATCTGAGTAGCAATGTCCTAAATGTTCTATTTTTCCAGATCATATCTGAAAAAAACCCAGACACCTTATTGATAAGATGGTCTTACAGTTAGATTGCATCTTCAGTAATGACTTCACTTAGTAGTTATCTATATAAAGGAACATGGAAATGATCTCTATTCTACAATAGAGTATTAGGGCCACTGTTAAAAAACAATTTGATTTCGTAATATATAGAGAAAAGAAAGTTGTAATGTTATGAGAATAAAGTCAAAATTTTACAAGAAAGTCATTACAAGATAAAGTTGTAATTTCATGAGAAATCATTACTTGATGAAGTAATTGTTTGAGAAAAAGTCATATTACAAAATGAAGTCATAATTTCATGAGAAATATTGTAATAATTTGAACGTTATGAGAATGAAAACTGTTCTATCTGGACAACAAACCATGTTATGAATGGACTGAGTTGATTCACTTACATGTCCATGTTTATGCATTTCTTGGCTGGCCATTTATACTGCACAAGTTATTACTTGTTCTTGCAAAATATTTTGACTTTATTCTGAAACTCTTATTTTCCCCCCTCACAGTGGCCCTAGTACCCTTTCTGACTACTTCCAACTGTAGACTAGATACGTGAAATTCCTCCTGGTCTCCAAATTCATGTAAATTTAACTTCATTTGTAAATGAAGGTCCTCGAGATGAAATTAAAAGAAGCTTATACAAACTTACTTTTTTGTATTTTTGAATCAGACTTAAAGGGTTTTTTCTGGTATTTTTAAACCTGGGCCATATTTTTACATATTCTGGGGTCTAAATGACTAATGACTAAAAGTTTAGGAATTGGTCCAGTAGATCGCCTGTGAAAAGAAAACTATTATTCAAAGTGTCTGACAGCATTATGGAATTATCCCTACAGAGATGTACTGTTTTGTCAGACACTAACAGTCGGAGCCTGTCAGTTGCAAAAACAAACACTTTTAGTGGACGAACTAGTGGCCCCAAAGGATTACATTGCAGCCTGTTCTCGGCTGCTGGCAGAGGCGATCTACTGGACCAATTCCTAAACTTTTGGTAACTATCAGTCATTTAGACCCCAAAATTTGTAAAAAAACAAAATAGGGCCCAGGAATAAAAATACCGGAGTTACCCTTAAAGCGTGCCATGGTAAATGATCTTAAGATTAAGTTAAAACATAATTGAGGCTCCTAGTCTGAGAAAACATGTTAAATGGTAAAAAAAAATGTTGCTAAAGTTGTGATGATGTAGTGGACACTTTACTGTAAAACAGTGCACTAAGCCTATCGTTTGCTAAAGATTTCACATTCAATGATCATTCAAATTCAAAACACTTTGAGCTGTTTTTGGGATTTCACAAATGTATCTGACAGTTTTCTGGGATAAGGTCCAGCAATTAGTTGCACCAGTCAAACTTGGATACAGTAAGTGAGCAGTGTACACCAAATCTAACCTTGAAACTAATTACACCAGCCATCTTTTTCTCTCTCTGAACCATTGCAAAAACCTGAAATATGCACCCTGGAACTAGCTAACTGGTGCAACAGGTTGCAGGACATGTGTTTAACATGTTGTTTAGAGACATTGTAACTATGACATCCCTTTGTAATGGCAGACGTAATGGTATGGCCAAGTATGGCTTTTTAGCTAGAGTCTGTTTTCTCCTTTAGGTTTCCATCTTTGGCCATGTTGCCTTAATCCAGGCTGGGCCACATTACTCATTGTTGGAAATGATACAACCAGTTAGCACACATGATGTCTGAACTGAACAGGAAGAGAATCCTGTGTCTGAAGTTAATGCTGTTTCTGAAGAAAGGAAAAGTCTGTCTTTCATTTCAGCTGTTTTTTTTTTATTTTGCTGTAATTTAAACCAACTTCTTTGTTGAGCAGAAGGGTTGCTAGATGAAGTCAGTGGGCTGTAGGTGTATGTTAGCAAGCACAGTTTTGGCAGGCTCCTTTGCCTGTGTGTTTAATTAGGAGAGGGCTGGGAAACAGAAGTCCAAATCAAAGAAATGACAAATATGTGTACTGTACAGCTTAATGTGTGTGTGTCTGTGGATGGGTGGATGTATGTGTGTGTTGCAGGGCTGTAAGATTGATAATAAACTTAAAACAAAGAGGTGGAACATAGTCACTCTTTTCACTTCAAAGGGATTTCCTAACACCACGAGGAAATTTGACTCAGCAGATTAAAGTTATTTGGCCCCCTCTATTTCAGTGCTTTTTGTTTAAAGGGCCCTTTCATCCAAATGACACAATATATTAGCCCTAGTGGTATGCAGCCATACAGATAGTCAGTTCTATGTGCAGAGATTTTTACCTCTGAAACTTGTGGCACCGGCCCAATACAATGGAGGAGAGTGGAATTTTGATTGTACTGCTGAAGCTATTGAAACCCGCCACTGCCAAAGTGGCCAACCCTCCAATGTGTAAAAGTATTTGATAACAGCATCCCTGTAATGATCCCAATGGCATTAAGTTTTAGTAGAAAAATGAAACGATCCCATGGGAAATGGGTGCAGTTAGTGTTGCTTTCAGGTCATTCACATTACTGTCAGATCCACTGGAGGGCACCAAAGTAAAGGACTCTGCACGTGGGGGCTGCACTAATCAATATGTTTATGTTAAGGATGGATCCAATGAATGTGTAATTTGAGAGAAGTCACTCAGCGATGAACCCGCAGAGAATTCTCACCTGGCTGCAGTTCCCCTCAGCTCTACGCAGCGTTGTGGTGTCCTTTAAAAGGTTCCCTGTGGAGTCATTCTAGTAGTGCTATGGAGCTGCTTCTATGAGTGGGTCCCCGTTCGCAATACACGTTTCTGTCAATAGAGAGGCGAAGTCCCTCCCCTTCCGGTGTCCCCCATGGGACCTTATTGCGGCAAAAATATTTATGGTAGTCAACGGCGAGAGACAAATCATTTTCTGATCCCATCTGAATTGTGCCATGAATTACACATATGATGTTTTGCAATTTAAAATATCATTTTGGCACCTGGCTCTAAAAACTGCAGCCGCCTTGATCTCGTGAGGTTATCGTTGCCCTCGTGTGCATGAAGTCAGAGCAAGTCGAATCAAGTCGGACACAAATCGAACCCGCATGCATTGTGCGGCGTTCGCCGGTGATCGATTCTGGCCTGGCCATGGATGTATAAAGAGAACTGGATACAGCGTCGGAGGCGGGGCCCCGTTCATTCCTATGAAAGCTGCTCAGTGGCGCATGAAGACCAAAAAAGTTCGACTTCCCAGGTATAAAATTACCCGGATCTTCCACATGGCTTCCACATTCTTGGCCCATTGAGCAAGCGCACTAGCTTTTCCTTTAACCCCACCTCCAAACCGCTAGGTCTCATGGGTCTCGGAGTAAGCGCACTAGCGCTTCCTTTAGCCCCGCCTCCCAACCACTCCGTCTCAGGCTCACTCACATGAACAGCAGTCGCTATTTATGCATTTTACAACTTTTAGGACAATGATTTAAATAAGGGCTATTTCAGTGTTCATACTGGCTAATTGTACCTCAAAAAAAATTATCCGCTGATTTACAGACGTCTCTTTCCCAATGTAAGTCTATGGGGAAAAGTCTCTTGGGGCCAGTGTGCATCACGTGACGGACCCAGAAGTTGTAATTACACGGTTTGGCCACTATGTCAAATTGGCTTCAAAGCCTGGCGCTCTTCCTGGGGGCTTGGGCCTGGCTCATCTCGAACAGGCCTATTGTTGGTGTTTGATGACGTATATCGTACGAGACGAGAGATGTAGTTCACTGAGCGGTTTCGGGTTTCACATAAAACTAAATGGTACTTTACGATCTTTACGACAAACAGCAACTTTCTTGACCTGCAAAGTGATCTTTTAAATTGACAAACGTGTGTAATTCATGGCACAATTCAAATGAGATCAAAAAAATATGTCTCGCCGTTTACTACCGTACATATTTTTTTCTGAAATAAGGTCCCAGAAGGGGAGGGACCAAAGTCATGACTTGATGTCTGGGCTAGCCTCTGTTCCACTAGCTTCTCTAACTCAATGCAATCTCTCATTCAGCATTTCTTTCATTGGTCCTCCTGAAAAAAATGAAACTTTACTTTCCATATTTTAAAACAAATCGCCATTCACAACAGCAGCTGCTATAACAAATCAAAATCCAATAAATCGCCACAAATCTTTCCTTTGTGAAGATTGTATTGACACTGTCAAAGCGGAGGCCAGTGATTGTTGCCGTTTCATTGAATTGAATTATACAGTACTTGGTAAAGATTTTTCTGACCTTCTATATTGCATGACATCATACAGGGATTGTTACTGAGTGTAATGTGGAAATAAGACACACTAAAGGTTTCAGAGGAACACTGACGGGTCAGCTCAGCAGAGAAAAGTCAAAATCTTGTTTGTCTGAAGAATGAAGGCTGCATTTCTATGCTTCATGTGCACATTGTTTTATTGCATGAACAACAAAACAGGCCAGACTTCTCTGGGGTGTTTTCAGCAGACTCCTCTGTTCACGTACAGGAGCAAATATACATACAAGCCTTGGAATGCAGCTCTAATGAAATGCAACATGACAAAAGGACAAATCAATTTCAAAAGAAGTGTACAATATATAACCAAAACAGTTTTAGTAATTAAGGAGTAAACTCAGTGTCTTCAAAAAAGCAAATCTAAACAGTTTGTGTGCATATGTCTACCAGTTTATTACAACAAGGGAAAAAAAGATCAAAATCCTGATTAGGAATGTTATCAAGAAACAAAAAAAGCAGGACATAATGCTATGAAATTCAATCAAATGCCTCAAAAACTATTTTTCCATTTGGTCCAAAAAGACCAAAAGAAGCAGCTCCACAGCCTTTCTGATAATTAATAAAGACAATTTATAAGAAAATAAAAAATAAACAAAAGTGGATGTGTGAATGTCTCAGAAAATCTTGGAATGTTGTCTCATCAGGACCAGACTTCAGTTTGAAGCTGCAAACATGCTCTCAGTTTAACATCCTGCTAACCACAGGTTTGTCCAGTATTCAGCCAATTTGACATGACATGACTTCAAAATCTGTGTGGAAATGTGGAAATGCAAAGCCAGTGAAGCTTCCTGGATCCATAGATACAGGTCTTGAAGATCCAGTTAATGACAATCACATGATGTACCAATATCATGATACTGTCCAATGATTTAAACTGTGTAACTGTCAGCAAAGAGAGAATGTGACCAACACTCTTCACCGTTTCATCAAATTCTAATGACATCCGACACACCTAGTGTGCTCAGGTGAGCTCTGTTGGCTGCCAAAATCACCCAGTTTCTCAACCCCAGGCTCAGGACCCCATGTAGGATCACTTGGTATAAAAGAGCATCACAGATGATTTCTGACTGACATACTGATATTGGTTTGATCGCATGCGTAATAGAAAATACATTAAAACAAGTCTACAGCCATGCTAGCTGCTCTTGCTGTACTTAAGTACAGTAGTGCTTTGAGCTACATGTTAATGTCAGCATGCTAACATGCTCACAATTACAATGCTAATGTTTAGCAGGTATGTTTACCACCATCTTAGTTTAGCGTGTTAACATGCTAAAATTTGCTAATTAGCACTAAACACAAGTCCAGCTGAGGCTGATGGGAAGGTCATTGGTTCTGCAGGTATTTGGTCATAAACCAAAGTATTGGACACATTAAAATCTTGACCTGGTGATGGCTCTAGGGGCAAAGTCAGTAGGCTTCATCCTCTGAAGACAATGAATGTCTGTAGCAATTTTTATGGCAATCCATCTAATAGCGTGGCAACAAAATTATATATCATCATTCAATAAACCCTTTCCATTTCCATCGTTTCAGGATTGCTGAAATCTGTACAGCCTGAGCGAAACAGTCGCAGGTTCTGGTCATGCAGAAAGGCCGATTAAAACGTGTTAGTTACTGCAATGAATACAAAAAAATTGCCATCTTCAAATTCATGTAGCAATGTGACTACTGTGTATTTGCTGGGGTCCAGAGGATTTAGGGCCCAAAGAAAGTGCCTGGCCAGAAAAGGTAGAGAAACTGTGAAATATGGAGTGCCAGTAGATGCTGAAGCTCAAGCACGGCTTTCTTCCAAAAACATAAAAAGTACTGGTAACATAATCATTTAGGTAGTCAAAACAAACAGCGCAACCCAATCAGTATAAAACGTCAAAGTGTTTTCAAATAACAAAATGTCTCGCAAGTTAGCCATGACTGCGTGGTATGAATGTATGCAACATGACAAGTTAACAGAGATGAGGACAGTCAGGTTCATCTCTGTTTGAGAGGCAAACACACTGAACAACAAAAAAAGCAACAACAACCAAAGGAGAGTAGGAATCTGTAAAAACAAAATGAAATTGAGGGAATGTTGTGTCAGAAAACCTTGAATGGCAGTAGAGTTGAGCAGCTTGGTCTGTCCACAATAGTACAAATTCAAGTCCATAGGGATGAATAGGCATGCTGTCCAACTATTAGTAACACAGATGTGTTGATGTTAAACAAGTGCTCCCATATGGCATCTCTCACTTCAAACCAAACCCAACAGGAGCCTGAATGTACTGTTAAACACTGCAAATGAATTCTAGGTCAAAGCAGCCTACTCTGTGTGTACCACTGCATTATAACTTAGTTTACATGAGTATACAGTTAATCATAGAATGATTTCTTTTTAAAATCTACTCTGAATTAAATTAGTTGCATAAAAAAATTTAAATCAAAAAACAACAAAGTACTATCACATTCACTTACTGGTTATTAGTAAGAACTCAGTTGACTCTCCTGAATCAGCAGTCACTCAGACTTCACAGCTTTAACCTTCAGACGTGTGCTGTGCAGACTAATAACCCAGTGCACATGACAAGTCTGCACAGCACATGTCATACTGGACCAGGTTTTAACATCACACCCCCCTTCAAACACTGGTTTACTGTATCCCACTCCTCCACTAAAGTGTACACGTGTTCTCTTTGTTCTTTAATACAGGGGAAACAGGCCGAGGTCCCTGCAGCTGCACCAGAGTTGGATCATTGGGTGGATGGATGTTTAAATGGTGCTGGTCCAGGCACTCACATGTACTCTGAAAGGTCAAAAACACAAAGCAACATGAATGCCTGGACTTCCTCTGTTGTTGTTGTTTCTTGCCACACCACTGAATAATATTCGAATGATCCACAGTGACACCAGTCCTGTTCTGACTCAAGAGTGAAGGAACGGAACACTTTAAAGGAGAGGGAAGAAGAGCCATCCAGAAGTCCAAGCTGAGTGATACACACCGTCTTATTTGTCCTTCTTGGATTCAGACTGCTCCGCCTGGGCGTCGGCCCCTTGCTGCTCCAGTTCCTCCTCCTCCTCGGGGACCGGTGGGAACTGGGATTGGCTGACCTTGTCTCCTTTGGTCTTGTTGAGCTTCTTGGATTTCTGGTAGAGTTCGTTCAGGTTGAACTCTCGGATGATGTTCTCCTGGTGGACAGAGACAGAGAATGTCATTCACATGAGTTAAATGCAAACAAATCTAAACTATTCAGTATCTGCCATGGACTATTATTCTATCAACCACCCAACACAGAGAGATTACAATGTAGGGAGAAGGTACAACTCAAAACCAAGAGGTAAACTCAGGGTTTTCCTCTAACTAGTAAAAGGAAGCAGTCACGTGACACTGCTGACCCGTTGCAGGAGACGGTTTACTGGGGGACACATACAGCTAGGCAGCCTGTGTTTACCTGTAAGAGTTCGAGTACGGCTCAAGACGCATATTTCTGTCCGAACCTGACCCGAGCCCGATGTAGTTCATGTAAGATGAAGCTAATCCAAATGTCTCCATACCGTCGATTTCCCTGCATGGTTTTTGGTAGTTTTTTTAAACTTCCCAGATGACAAATTTTGTTTGACGTCCTCCATCCTTAGCCAGGCTACATGAATATTTACAGCCTGTGTGCTGCGTTCATGTGTTGTCACGTAAATAACAAACCCCAGCACTGGACAGGAAGCACCATGTCAAGTATGACGTGACCGAACCCAAACATCATTTCTAAATTTTTGTCCAAACCCAGCCCGACCCATCGAATCCCGACGGGTCCCATTGGGCTCGGGTCGGGTATCCACCCTCTAGTAAGAACACACCAGATATACATGGACATTTTACTTGGCATATACTGCCAGCTTAACCCTTTAGACAAAGTTCTGGTTCCAGCTTCTCAGCTGTGAGGATTTGCTGCTTTTCTCTTTTATATTGGAAGACGACACCTTGGGCTCTCAGAAATTGTTGCATTTTTCATTATTTCTTGACACTTTATAGTCTAAATGATTTATTCAAAACAAATTGCTCATAGCGCTAGGTATGGAACATCTATACTTTTGCAGGCTTTTCACACTGCATATCCTTAGCCCCTTCTCACACTCACCATTAACCCAGGGCTATACCATTCACACTGCATTTCTACTACGGTTAAATGTCCATTGGAACACATGACATTCTATAATGACACAGGATTACTCTTTGAAAGCAGCAAAATTAAAATGTCACCATTAGCAGAAACATCAAAAAGAGAGAGAACAGCAGAGAAAGGAAAGACTGAAAAGAAGAAGTCTACTGTTTTACCTTTTCCATCAGTTTTTGTGCCTACTGGGTGTCGTGTCTAGCGAAGTAACACCACTCTGAATGTTGCCGGTTTCGGTTACAACGTAAACATAACGCATGCGCGTACTGTAATGACGTGACGAAGAAGTCGTGTGATTGGACAACAAAAATGGGGCGCTAATTCCATTGCTTGCTTTAGCCCCGTGTTTAGTCGATTTGCAGGGGATAACCCCACAAACCCGGGGCAACCCTGCTCCAGAGCAGGGCCAGCAAACCACAGCATGGTTTGAACGAGTAAACTGATGTTTTTGAAAATACAGATCTGAAGTGTTCTGCCCAGTCTGACCTCGGTGAAGCTCCAGGATACAGCTCTACCCTTCTTGTCCACCTGGGGGCGCCGCATCACCTCCTTCCCTCCCTGAAACAACACCAAGGAGGGAAGCTGTTTGGACAGCGGAGACGTAGACACCCTGTACCTATAGAGCAGAATGGAATCCATTTAGATAACACGTTCATATTTGTAGGCAGTCCTCTCTGACAAAATAAAAGCCCATCAAACTAAGACACTTGAGGAGACAGCATTTCTTAAAGACAAAAGAGAATAAAATGTCTTACTTCTTTGAAACCTCTCCATAACGTCCAATGTCCACTTTGCCAAACTTGAGGCCAGCACAGTTATACCTGAAACCCAAAACATAAAAGGTAACTGAAGTGTCACACATACCCATTTTCCACCAACATGGAACGGGTTCCATTCCAGTTCGCGCACCTAATTCTGAACCCTTCAGAGCATTTCAACCAAAAATAAATGGGTTTGGAACCCGAAAAGTTGGTTCCCAGCTGGAACCAAAAAATAGCAGGTTTTCCTTGACCTGAAGTGTGAACCGTGACATCATCAGTGGGCGTGTCCTATTCTACAGGTTGGAAAGAGAGGATGGAGAAGGCAACAGTGGTCTATGGTCTACTATGGTAACAGTCTTCTACATCTTCTCTACATCATCATTAATAGTTTTTCCAAAAACAGATATCTGTAATAACAGAACAAAAGCTTGCAGGTAATCAATGCGATCCGCCATCTTGCTCCTACTGTTTACTTCTGTTGTGCATTGTGCAACGCCCTCCGTTGATGACGCATGCTTGATTACAATGGTTCCGCTCAAAACTGGTAGAAACCCGGGCTGGTTTGCTAGATAGAACCAAGGTTCCAAGAGTCCTGAACGGAACCGGTTCAAGAACCAGAACTAGTTTGGTGGAAAGAGGGCATGAGTGCAATTTACTTTTACTGAGTGGGTAGGTGGAGTTTTACTTGAGAGAGAGATCGGCGTAAACAGAAGCGAAGGACTGGCACTCTGGAGACCAGTTGGCGAAGAATTCAACGATCCACGTCACACGAGTGTCTCTGTCAAGCTCATCCTGGACACACAAACACAATTTGGATTCATGATTCAAAAGGAATTGTACCCATCTTTGACACACTGCTACTACAAACTCCACCGTTTTCACTCACATCAATGGTTTTGTCACTGAAGTATTTGATGTACTCTGGTCCCATGTAAAGAGGAGGCTTACAGGTCATCAAGAACACTGAAACACACAAAGAACCGTGGAGAACATTAGCCTTCAGAATTAGTGCTGCAATGATTAGTTCAATAACTGATAAGTCGATTGACAGAACAACAGTGCTTTCAAGCACAAAAGTCAAACATTTGCTGGTTCCAGCTCCTTAAATGTGAAGATCTGCTGCTTTTCTTTGTCATTTCTGACAGTAAATGAAGAGTCTTTGGGTTTTGGACTGTTGGTCGGACAAAAGAAGCAATTTGAATGTCACACAGTGCAACAGTGTGGCTCACTGATGTGTTTTTGATGGAACTCTATGGCACAGAGGAATAATCAGGCTTTGGATACACACACAATACTTGTTAGTAGGATCTATTCATTGTTGGATTTGGTATTGGACAATAACAACAATATATAATGTCACCAGACTTTAAGCCACATCTGACAAACCAGAACCTGGATTTTGACACAAGACAGGAAACTGAAGAGTCAGCTGATATACAGTATACATAGTAACAGTTGGACTGACCTATGCAGAGGGTCAGGTAGAGCAGTCCCATCCTGATGTCCAGTCTGAAGAACAGGATAACATTGGCCACTTTGCTGAACAGGATGATGTTGCCCACATGCTGCTCCACCGTTACTGACGTGAACATATACAGAGACACTTTTCAAACTCCATAAACACTGTTTAAGTTAGCAGATTCAACGAGTATGGGTTTTAGAGGATGAGGTCAATATTTTCTAACTGAACGTGACAATAGCTGATATTTAGTAAAATGTACTATTGTACGCCTAAAACAGACGAAGAAAATGCAAGAGATTTGATGTGTTTCTTCTAGAATTGTAATGTTGTCACAATTTTGCACCGAAAAGCCAGCCAATTACACTGCTCAAAAAAATTAAGGGAACACTTAAATCACACAGTGGATCTCGATGAACAAAATATTCAAGTTGAAAATCTTCATTGATATACATTGTGTAATTCGTTGAGAACAAAATGACGCAAGAATGGTCAATGGAAACCAAACCCATCAACCCAGTGAGGGCTGGGTTCAAAATCACACCGAAAATCAAAGTGAAAAATCAAAATCACAGGCTGATCCAACTTGCGTAAATTTCATCACGACAACTCATAATGTGGCTCAGTAGTGTGTATGGCCCCATGTGACTGTATGCACTCCCAACAACATCTGGGCATGCTCCTGATGAGACGGCGGATGGTGTCCTGGGTGTCCTTGTCTTGCTGTTGCCTCTCCTGTCTACCTGTTGTCGCTTTAATTTGCACCAAAGCAGGTGAATTAGATTCACAATCACTTACGCTTCCTAACTGGACAGGTCGACATCCCAGAAGTTCAATTGACTGGGTGTTATACTGTGATGATTGAGTGTTCCCTTAATTTTTTTGAGCGGTGTATAATAACCAGCCAGTTAAAGAATCATGTTTGGCCCAGTGCATCGGTTTAATCTTACATGTATTACACTGTCTTAAACTTTATACAGGCCATGGTTCAGGGACATACCATCGTTCATCATGCTTCAGATTACAACATGATATTAATAATAATTCTCAAGGAAAATGAATTCAGAACGAAAGCAGAAAAGAAGACATTTACTCACTCGCTCGTCTGTTCTTCATCATGACGATGGCACTGAGGAACATAAGGATCTCCACCTCTCTCTGAGAACACAAACAACATGTTTTGATCCAAGATGGTAACGGTCAACATTCAACATATTTCACCATTTCCAAGCTGAAAAACAGGACAGATTACTGTAATATCGTGAGAGTGGAAAAACATCTTTGAGAGCATTTAGATCACTGAGAGCATGAATGCCCCATACAACCAGACCTGTGTACATTTTGTGACACTGTAATTGTATAATGTGTCAGTAAAGGGACACAGAGCATGGAGATAGTGTCAACCAATAATCAAACGGTTATGTACACACCATCTTCTTGCTGATTTATGAATTATAACATTACTGCATGAATTATGTATGTCTTAAATCAGCTGTGGGTTGTGCGCTTTAAAGAAAAAAAACACCCAATACAAACTACTTAGTGCATTAATCTACACTACACATTAAAAAAATCTTAAGAGTTTTAAGACATTTTGCTTGTCAACATAGACTCATGTCTTGGAGTCTGAGATACACGATTTGTATTAGCTTAGTTGGGATCCACTGCTAAATTCGGCACACAGTTAATACACGATTTGGCTCATGTTTTTATAAAAACATTGACCCGTACACCCTCTTGTATCCTCCTTGTCCTCCGGCAATTTATCGACGGCGTAACTTAGTTAATGATAATGCGACTAACTATAGGTTAAGTTTCTGTATTTAAAATAAAGGATGATTTACAGAGTCTATATGTGCCGTATACAATAATACATTGATTAATTATAGTGAGTTATAAATGTAGTTTTGCGACTTGAGTATCTCTGCCAAAAAGCAAAACGGTATGAATTCCCAGTTTTTTGACCGTAGTTTGGCCTGTCATTCTCTCCCTATAGCTAAGAACAGCTAATGCCACCTGGCCCTTGCTGTCAGCATGTCCAACGATCCACAACTGTGTTCATCCCACGGACCAGCTAGCTAGCTAGTTGATACCAATTCTTGAAAAGCAATTTGTGATTTTCTGGCATTTTCTACGGACCCAGTCGAAGTCGCAGGAGTTGCCGTCCTCTCGCTGTGTGTCCAGATGGTCGCAGATGCCAGGCGTCTTGCGGACAGCTAGAAAGGCTATAGACATGAATAGAGAAGCTACATAGTAGGGCTTCAGCAGCCACTTGTACACCTGCGGCAGGTGGTACAGAAAGGCCAATAACGGCGTTAGGAGAGCCATTCTCTATTTAACTGTCGTACTACAACTAAAACGGGAATTGAACCCCGAAAAGACAAGGCAGCCAGCGATGAAGCTGTTAGCTCAATATGAATGGCTCGACACTAGCTAGCTTGGCGTTTAACGGTGTGAAAGCAGCCGTAAATACAACTTCCGGTTTAGATGTTAAAAATAAAACCCACTGTGTTACCTTTAAATTTTACATTTTACAATACAATAAAATGCGTTTTAAGTATATATAAAATTGTGTTTTATATTTTAATAGAATATTGTTTTTTCTACACCCACCGGCGCGTTTTCTCGCCCAAATGAACATATATCCACTTTTAATATGAAGGTTGAAGAACTAAGATCCTGTATAACTGTGGTTAACTCTTGGTAGCTTGGTTCAGCGTTGCAGTTTGCAGTCGGCAAAATTGAAAAGAAATCTTTATTTAAAGGGGCGGAAAGAGGTACGGAGGTCAAACAGGACGAATGTGTCATAACATGCGCTGATTGGTCAGAGTAGAGAGCAGGTCACTGCTGATTGGTTCATTGTGATATAATAATACCTGTCCCATTGGAAGGGTTTTTGTGATTTTACATCAAGGGCTGGACAACTTGGATGTAATGCTGCTGTGCCATAATTCACTTATTTGTCTACCAGTGTTTCTAGGTCCAGTATTCCCTCAGGGTCCATGAAGTAAAACAGGTAACAGGTAGATATTGTGCACCTCAAACCCAAAATCAGAAAAAGAGAGATGGATCACTGCCAAAGTTCAAAGATAGCATTGTTATATGAAATATATATATCTTAAACAAACAGCACCAGCACAAACACTTCATTTATCACATCAGAAAGAATACAGAGTGGTTCATTTGTTTTTAACTGCAGCAGACATTTTGACTTGTCATAGTAGGAAAAGCGCAGGTGTTACTAATAACATTACATGTCTCTGCCATGATAGTCAACCAGCATGCACAAAAACCATACCTGCTGCATGGTTGTGGACACACTACTGAGGGCAGCGTTGATGCTAATGCCAGCCAAACTGCTGCATTGCTGCTAGGAGGGGGGTCATCTAGCTGCTATGAGGGGCTGGCGGCTGTTTATAAAAAGGCCAAAGGAATTTAATGTACCTGTTGCTTTGAGTCTAGAAAAGCGCTTTGCAAATAAAATGTAGGCCTATTATTATTATTCATAATTAAGGGAGCTTTGCTACCTTCTCCTCCTGTTCTTTTCTCTCTTATCTTTTCTTACTGCCGCTTTTATGTTTAGGCATGATGACTCCTCACTCGGCTTGCAGATGTGCTCAGCTTATCAGTCTTGACAGATTTTGCACCTAAACTAGCTACCGTATTTTGTATCGTCTCATCACATGATCATATAGAGACTTCATTGGACAACATCAACATACATATTACCCAGCAATCATCACTGCATATCTGTATATGACAAAAATACCAAAGGAAATAAGAAATGATTAATTTAATTTAATTGTTTTTTAGTTTACCAGATTTATAGTTTTTATAGTTTATGTAGAATAAGCATATCATTTTGTTATAGATTGCTACTGACTATTTAAGCAAAAAATGATGGAGATGGGTTTGCCTTTTCCAGGGCATATATAGCAAATCGCACCATGTTTAAATTAATGCGAGTTTTTCTTTGAACACAGGCATATTTCCAACTTGCATGGCCACGTCTGCCAACATTGTTGGAGGGCTTGCTCTCTCTATGGGCCCCCCCACCCCATGGCCCCCGGTGCAGTCTATATTTACGCCACTGGTCACCTCCTACAGTAAGAAGGAAGGAAAGAGACAAAACTGACACCACACTTGGCAACAAAGCCTCAACAACTAGAGAGAAAACTTTGAACACCTCAAATATGTTGAGGAGCATCCTCCGATCCAGCAGTGCAAGGAAACAACAAAACTAGTTGCACTGGCTCCTGCTTTCCGCCGCTACACTGGCTGAACGTTCTAAGCTGTTATTGTCCAACGACGTATTTTGTCATTTAATCTAGAGGACTTGATGGCATGTCTGCCAGGAAAAGGAAAACCAACAGATGAAACGTGAGAAGATATATCTTCTCACAAAAAGACAGAAGACACACAGAAGACAGAAAATAGTACTTTGTGGTAAGTCAAGATTCTGACATAATATCTCATCATTTGCACTGCTTCACAATTTTGACTTAAAATGACTCACTAAATCATGAGCATTACTAAGTCAAAATTTTAATTTCAAGTCAAAATTATGACCTAAGAAGTCAAGATGTTGATATACTATGTCAAATGAGGCGATATGTCAGAATTTTGACTTGCTGTCTCATGAATTACAAAAAAAGACATGTCATTTGAATTATAATTCCAGATCAGAGGAAATGGATCGTGTTTTCCATTTCAGTGTTTAATCTAAAACATGTATCATCACCAAGTGAAAACCTCTATCATGACGTGTGGATGGCTCCAAAAAGGGAATGCGAGAAATATTTCTTGTCCCAATTTTTCCCACCTGACTTAAACGCAGCACAAGCATGTAAGCAGAAAAATGTTGGCTTTGAAGTGACATCATCACCCTGCGTGATTCATCAGGATGTTATGTGTTCATGTTGGATTTATGAGCTCATCACCTACATTTGAGGATTTCACCAAGAAGGGATTTTTGTTGTTGATGAATTTGCTCATATGCCAAGGTAGAAACAGACACAGTGAAAAGAATCTTATATCTGATATTTCCAATTATATTAATAAAATTAAACACCACATAACCAAAACCAAGAATCATTTTGATTCATACAGCATTTGTGAATGTTTTGTAATTACCAATTAGTTTTTTTGTCTGAGCTTGTGAAGTCTATTGATGTGTCCATACTTGTGTTCATATAAAACATGGGTGGCATGAATAGAAACTCTATAGCTTATAGCGAAAAGTATAAAATCAGCTTTTTGTTTCCAAATATGTAATTTTGTTCTGTAGTAGTTTCTGCCATCTGAGTTATTATGTTCACAAAAATAGATCCATCATGCATACTCCATCATGATCAACATTATGACATAAAAAAAAAGTGAGAACGGGGATTTGATGCTCCTCCAGATGAAGCCAAACCATGATGGCATCCTCGCAGCCTTTAAACAAAACACTTATAACAACATTATTTTGTTATTGTGGCATTTTTCTCACCGTGCTATATCAAAGATATTTTATATGTTTCATATGCTAAAATGACATGAGAGTATGCATTTATTTGATGGTGCAGTAGCTTTGTGCTATTGTTTAAAGGAAAGCTTGGCTACATCTGGTGCTGTGCTGCACACAGTGCTGTCCTCATCACTTCCCTCATCACTTCCTCCAACGTGAACAGGAAAATCATGTCAGCAGGAGCAGGAAGAGGAGAGGAGGAGATCAGATGAAGATGGTCTATCTTTCTATTTTCATTTTATTTTGAAATTATAGTCTTAAACAAATTGTTATTTCAATGCTTTATTAGTATATATTTTTTAAATAAAATTACTGGCTTATTTATTTATTTTAAGATCGAAAGTGTAATTGCCAGTGCTCCACTTCCGGCTCAGCAGCTGGTCTGGGGTCTGTGTTTTGTTGTAAATCTCTGGTCTTCCAACCCTGCGGTTGGACCGAGGAAACTGACTCCAGATCAGCTGTCAGGGTTAGACTGCCTTCTCATCTGCTCCAATCAGAGCCGCTCAGTCAGCCCTGGTGTATGTGTGCCAGGTGTCAAACTCGACAGAGTTAGAGAAAAACATACAGGAAGTGTGACTGTGTCTTCGAAATAAAAGTCTTAAAGGGACGAAACGTTAAATAAAAAAAGTAAGGCCCTCTGGATAATCATACGGAAAACAAATAACCAATTAAATTCTGCAAGGCATTTATTTCACAGCATGACATCATATTTATACAGTCACGTTCTTTCAATGGCCTGTTGTCTGTATTTTAAGTACAATTTTGTATTATTTTATAAATGACAAAAATAACCCTACTGAAATATCCTCCTATATTATATTCTTATCACACATAAAGTAAGTGCATTTTGGTATAGGTTAGTATAGTATAAAAACTGCAATTTTTCTGTTGCTATTAACAAAATAAACCAGACTTTTGACATACATTTCATTTAACCTGTATAATTACTGTTGGATGAATCTCTCAGTTGCTCTATTCTTATTTAAAACTTGCATTCACCTCAGACTAAAAAAATACTCTGAGTGAGAAAAAATCAAATTGTTCCCCAAGAAAATTGTTTAACTAATTCTTAATTCTTTATATTTATTACATAATATTACATAATTGTATTTACATTAGATATGTCATGAGTGTAGCCAGGCATGATCAGATTTGGCAACATTTTTCATTCATTCACACACAATTGAAAATTTTGACTTACAGAAAGAAAACGTTTTTTGTGTGTTTGTGGATTGATCATATTTGAAAATATAGGCGTGATCTACTGTTGTGTTTAAAAAAGAACATGAACCTGTTGAGTCAAGGTCATGCTTCTGTATTTTTTTGTAATGTAATGTAATGTAATCTTTTATTGAAAATCACCTATAGAGGTGTGGAAAAAAATCGATTCTTATATGCATCACGATTCTCTTTTGAACGATTATGTCTCGATGCTCAATAAAAACGCAATAATCAGAAATTTAAATCTCAATTCTCGAGGTCATAATCGCCTGTTACAATTTTGTTAGGCCTGGCTGTACATAGTACCTCCCTTGTGGCTGAACCAATTGGATGGTGAAACATAACGGACGTAAAACATGTGCTTCGTGTTTACGTTTTAAACTAGGCTACTTGGGCTGGTGAGGATGGCCAAGCATCAGCAACCGAAGATGGATACAATCCGACCGGCAATTCTGTTTGGTGAGTAAATCTTGGATGGTTATCCGCCACACTGGCGGGTAAGTGTTTGTACCAAAATAGTCATGTGTTGCAGCCAGAATCCGGTAGCATATTTTCTCTGCTAACTTTGTGCTAACTACCGCAACGTACAACAACGGAGGAAATTCTTCTTCTTCTACTACTTGTGCTTCAAACTCTTTCACCGTACTCAAAGGCACAACCTGGTGGTGGAAGCCATACAACGCATCCACAAACATTAATACTGCATAAAATACTAAATTATTAACACTGGATCCTGGAATGTTTGATCAGTACATCTTGGAATATAAACATTACCTTCCTAGAAATGAATTTCAAATTAACCTGTTAACCCTCAAAAATAAAGTGTGGGGTCCCTGCTAACCAATACAAAACAGTTAACAGAAGGAAATAGGTGAGTCAAAAGTTTAATTTCGGACACTGAACAAGATGCATCGATAATCGTTTTATAATCGCATCGAAGCACTCTGAATCGTAATCGAATCGAACTGTCAGGTGCCTAGATTCACACCCCTAATAGACTACTGCATATACAGTACATAGCCCGTTTAGGTTGAAAAGCTTTTGTTGTGAAATTCCCAACCGGAAGTGCTCCGTATCACTCTCGCTAGCTTGACTCCGGGATGTTTCATTATGGTAGTCGTCCCCAACAAGCGGCTCGTGAAGCACGAATCCTGACAGGATTATCAACAGCAGACACCGCCGAGCTGCCGAGCATTATTTCTGGCTGTAGTTCACCTCCAACCGTCGAACTGCATCGACATTCCCATCCAGACCGACGCGAGGAGAGAGGTAAGCCGTGGACTCTGCCTCTGCAGCCCGCTTGTCATTGACAGCTCCCATATTAACAGTAACGTTAGCTAGGATTTTTTCATTGGCCAGGAGAAATATGGGATTTCGAAACGCTGCCATTCTGCCATTTATTTAGCTTTGGTTAGATTATTATTTACAGTAGGCAGTGATAAAAAAAACATGATTGAATGAGGCCTGTAATTATTTGTAAACCACAGTCCGATTGAACTGTGCAGGTCGATGTTATTCAGGGCTTATCGCCCTGCAAGCGGTGATTCCCTGGGGCTAACGTTACTAGCCTCATGGCTACCGTACCACACACAGCCCGCAAATGGGCCTGGGCTGCCCACAGAGGAGGGTCTTTAATGATGTTCTATGATTACATAGTGGTGATATTTCTCCGGTAGCATCGACCATTCTGCTATAGCGTTAATATAACTAGCTGTTATAGTTGATGTAAACCTGTCGGCGGTGCTGTGGTATATTGATATCTCTTTAATATTCTTGTAATACTTCCATAGGGACCTCTATATGCAGCTGGCTGCTCGGCCCGCCTACCCTCTCCTGGTACCGTGCAGTTGCAGCATCCATCATCAGCCGCACTCCAAACTAACGGGATGACGGAGGTGATCGAGCCTCCTCACGTACCGAAACGGTGAGGCGACGTTCGCGGACTGCAGGAATTCTTAAAAGCGCTGCAGCAGCGACTTGAAGATTTGAAGTGACTTCATTAATGAGACTTTTCCATGTTTCCTGGGACGTCAGAGGCCTCAAAGAACCAAACCCGGAGCTGGTGGGAACTTAGAGTCTTGCTCAGGGCCACTTTGACAGTGTGGATGAATGAACCTGGGAGGAATGGTAGACTCTATCCTTCACCTCAAATGAGTTGAATGAGATGACACTGAACTAATGAGAAATGTGGCTCACTAGAAAGAAGTAGAAATATAGATATTATTTTTTCTATATTTGTGTCATAACCTGAGATCTACTGCAGCCATTATCTGGGTGGAACCTGGAGAGCAGACACAATCAGAGTTGCAGTGTTGTGTAAAACATAAATTATCAGGTCATTAGGTCATCCATATAACCCACAGGAGACACTTTGATCATTCAGACACCATGATGGTGGGAGCCACCATCACCTCGTGCCTTAGGACTACTGTGGTCTAACAGACATTTTGGTTCCCCTGTGGGAAAGAACAGAGCAACTGGAGCGTGGTGGTCCACCGGCACCATGGACTACCACGCTGAGTGCTGCTTCTGCGATCCAGAGGAGGGTCATGGTGGCCCAGACGAGCTGCCGCTCCACAGTATCCACGCACCCAACCGGATCCGCCCATCCTCGTACCGAGCCCTGAGGAGCGCCGTGTCCAGTCTGGCCCGTATCGACGATTTCTTCTGTGAGAAGATTGGTTCAGGCTTCTTCTCTGAGGTCTTCAAGGTATGTGACCTTGAAATAAAACCTCTGGGTTTATCACAACTGGCCAAAATGTCAAACAATCAATGTTAGGTCAACACTCTGAGGCAGTTTCAAACATGCAATCCTCCAGTAGTGATCCACTTTTTATTGTTCACTTGGTAGAATATTATGGTGTGTTTACTTTTGATCAGAACTCTGCTGTAACACAGTAGTCAGAGGTATCAGTCCTATAAGTCTGATGATCATTAGCATCTGAGATTATGTTTACCACTAAGGGGATGCAAATTCCCTAACAAATTTGCATTTATCAAATCACCAAAACCAACTGACATGCAGTGTGAACCTCTGGGTTATACATATATATATATATATATATATATATATATATATATATATATATATATATATATATATATATATATATATATATATTCATCATGTGAGTGGGACGGGACAGGAAAAAAGTCAACGGGAGTCGGTGGGACGGGAATCATAATAACCTTAGGTCATGAATGATGATGAATGGTGTGAATAAAAAACTGTGCAGTATAACACAAGAGAGTTAGGATCACAACGACATCAAATCAAAATTAATATATATGTCTGTGTGTGTATCCTCCAAATGCTCTTATGTCGTGTGTGTCTGTTGCATCTGTGTCGTGTTTTTCATGCATGTAGATAAATGTATGTGTGTTCATTGGTGTGTATTTGGTGCATGTTGTGTGTGTTTTGCATAGACAGTGTGTAATTGTGTGTGTGTGTGTGTGTGTGTGTGTGTGTTGTCTGCTTGTGTATGTGAGGTGACAGGCTGACTGGAGGACAGGTCCCACTGTCCAGACTAAGTAGATTACTCACACACCACCTTTGTGTGCGTGCGTGTGTGTGTGTGGACATCCTACTTTTTCCTCCGAGGTAACCTGTATGTACAGTGTAAATAGTCACCTCCTGAACACCAAATCAAGACTGCACACAGCAGCCACATATACCGGTCATGACCATACTGTACAGTAAAGTATTTGCTCAGGGTGTATATAAAACTGGATTCCAGTTATTATTTGCAGTGACTGTCATTTTATGTAGATAGCATTACAACACCATGATTCATTTGTTAACATGTTAGGCTACTACATTTTTCTGTAGTTTCAAATAGCAGAATGGAGCACCAGCAACATACATCTGCCCTTTAATCCCGATCCTGCTAGCATATATTTATTTGAATGAAATTCCAGCTTACCTTGTTGCACATCAGGTCTGTCAGTACCTGCTGCTCCGCTCCCTGTTGCTGTTCTGAAATTGAGGTTTTTCTACTTTTAGCTGATTTACCAACAAGCCATGTTAAGAGTACATGCTGACCACTCATCTGTCAAACACATTTTAAATATTTCCCTTTGCTTGTGCATTTCCTTTGTTGTTCTCCGACATAACAACAGGCAATAAGCTGGCTGACATTACTGTCCGTTCCAGCTAAATCTAACTGCTACATCAAACTCCAGAACAAAACTATTGCTCACCTTTCTTCTGGAAGAACTGGTGAGGAGTTGTTTCCCCTCATCTTTTTTCTTTTTTTTATTATTATAGAAAGCTCAGTCTCTCGGCCTGTTTATCCAACCATTACTACTTCGAGAACCCTGTTTGATTTGGTGTGATAATGATTTCAAAATTATTATTACAAGCAATTTTCGTGGGCCCCTCCACACCTTTGGACCCTGTAAATTACTACCCTTTCGTTGTTAGTTTGCAGTTGATGTGTCCACAAACTGCAAACTAACCCAGCTTCTTCAAGAACACTAACAATATAATCTCCATTGTATTTATTCAGTTTCTCAGATTGTAGATGAGAGAGCTGAGCTGAGATGAGAGACCTCCAGTATGACCCAAACCACACTTTTAATGCTAACCATTCTAGCGTTAGCATTTAGTTCAAAGCACCACTGTGACACTTACAATATAGTGAAACTGATAGTGATCTTCTCATCAGAGTGTGGGTAAGCTAGGAAACAAGGGTATTTCCCAAAATGTCTGTATGTTCTTTTAATAAAGCATCTAGTGTGTAGAGGGCCCCCCCTCACTGTTGGATGAGAGAGGGTTCAAAGTCTTAATGCAGTCATGTATACAGGGGAAAGCCACTGCCCAAATGGCCCTCCACCTGCTGTGTTTGGCCAACTTTGTTAATGTTGCTTGATCACTAACTCGGCAGTGTGATTGACTGAAGAGGTGGTTCTGTTTAACCGGGCCAGCTGTTCTTTTAAAATGGCCAGTTAAATCGACCCAGAAACTAGCAGTACCACAACATTAGAAAAAGCCACCTGGAATATAAGGCAAGTGGGAAAAGTTACACAGATTTGAAGTAGTGCTGCGTAGTGGTAGAGTACAAACAACATTTAATATTCAGTTATAGTCAATGGCAGAGTTAAACAGTGCAGAGTGGCCCACCTCAATAAGGGAAAGGGTGCTGAGGAAGCATTAAAACCCCTAATTTGACAAAAAAACAAACTATAAAATCAACTATAAACATTTTTGTTTCTAGAAAAAAAACTTGAAATACAGTTGAAACACACAATTCTAAATTGAAACATAGACTATTAAGTCACACCATATTAAACCTGACAAATATTTACTTCTATCTGTCTCGGTGCTTTGTCCTGCCTCATCTCATCATCACTGGGCTGACTACTCGGTGGCAGCAAAAAATAACATTAAGAAATCAAATCAAAGCTTGATGGTGGATTATAGAAGCACACAGTTAGTCACATTATCAGCCCAACCTCCATCCAAGTGCTAGTTTATATTTCTGATAGCCACAACAATACGCTACACCTCCATGGTCCTCCTCTACACCCTTCCATCATTTGATAAAATCCTTATTAGGTTTACTGGCTAATTTAGTCGTAGCCATTTTTACCTAATTTAATCTAATCAGTTTATTTGATACAGTGGAGCTGGACAGCTACTGATAAAATACAAATTTGAGAAAGCTTTTAGTCTATTTCAAATGTAACAATTAAATGATGTCCATTCATTTATCATTTTGACTACTTAACATTTGTGCTTGTATGCCATTAGAAGCAGACTGTTCACACTGAAGTACTCAAGCAATACGCCTTTGCATCACATGACTATTGATCACATGACCGTTCCCAGCTACCTCTTCCACTAAATTTAATATTGTCCAGTATGTAAGGCAAATTAAAATGATTCACTATTTTAGCGTTGAATATTTTTACTACAGTACATATATTCATATATATGTGAGCTCCCGCGTTGTTCCCCTTAACTGTACCTTAATGTCCTGCTTAGCTTCTGTTTCACATTCACTCTCCATCATTCCTAATTATTTTACCGACATTGCACGTCTGAAGAGACGCAATGCATCTTGGGGTAGTTGAGTATGTCCAGTAAGCCCACGTCGCGTACTCAGAAGTTCTTGCTAATCTAGTATACATCCGGATGCTTCTCGCGTATACAAAATCCACATACTATGCAGTTGGAATGCTCTACATACTCAATTTGACGTCCTACTTAGTATAAGCCTTATGCTGTGCCTCACTTCAGATACTTCCATTAGTATATATACATGTAGTACACTGTGTACACTATGTACTACTTGAGTAGTACTTGAGTTTCGACAGGGTAGTGTTGTCTCAAATCGAACACGGCCGTTGTGCATTTACTAGAAATGACGATCTCAACATTTGACCACTTCTTTTTCTTCTTCTTCTTCTTCTTCTTCTTCTTCTTCTTCTTCTTCTTCTTAATGGTGAATTACAACCAGGCGGAGCATTATCGCCAACATTTGACCGTGATTGTTGCCCGCCAAAATATCTGTTTGCTTTTTGTTTGCTCACTTGACTTCAATTCAATTTGATTAAAAATGAATAAAAATGAACGTGCTTTTACTTTTAGTGCGGTGTTCGCCGTAACAATCGCAGCCACGGCCACCATTTTCACAGGTTGGTGGCCCCTCCCCTTCTGCTTCGTAGTCAAGATGGCGACCATTGAGGGTGAGAAGTGTGCAGCGTTCCACACTCAACTTTTTGACCGTTATGAGTATACCGTCCCGGTACTCACAGTGCACTGCATTTTGCCATAACTGTCAGTGTGAATGCACTTAAGCACTTAAAATAGCAAGTGTAAGTATGGAAGAACACAAATTAAGACATAGCTTTAGACTACTAAAAAATGTCAAATTGTGTGTGTGTGTGTGTGTGTGTGTGTGTGTGTGCCTCCTGTCTGCTGTGGGCGGGGCCTCAGGAACGGCCCAGTGGATTTGTGCAGATCATGAAGAGTGATGGGAAATCCAGAAAGCCTATTAGTGCTATGCTATTAATACACACACACACACACACACACACACACACACACACACACACACACACACAGACACAGATGCATGCACTTGCAGCTCCAGACACTGCCTGAACTTTGCAGGCACAAATTACCAGTCAATGACCCATCCAGTCACACACATGACCACAGACCTACTGCACCTGCAGCTTCACACCTTCAGCACGTGTCCATGTGCTGTGACACTGTGTTGGTGAAAGTGAAAACTAGCCTAGTCCTAGCCCAGTGAGAACTATCACAGGGTTTCCAGACAAATAATTCAAAGAAACCATTAATAACAGCAGCGTTACTTTACTGTTAGTCTGCTACACTGTCAACAAATCCTACAAGCAGACAAAGTTTATTGAACAACATACAAAAGTTATATCATACAATCCAGTGCTGTAAACGATAGGACTTTATGGAACCTGGAAACCAACTGAGTATTATCACTTACATTGACTGCCATGATATGATGCTCATATTGTGTTATGGTTTTACATAAGTTCTGCTGTCCAAATTAAAGGTTCTAAGCAAACTTTAATGGTAAATATCAAAAGATTATTAGTATGATATCTATCTCAAACATGTTGTCCATCTGTGGATTGGCAGATACCCAGTATCAATGGACTCGAATTGGGATCGGGGCAAACCGGGACAACCCTAGTTATAGGTCTATATTTTTGTTAGTTCATTTATTCTTCTTTATTCTATAACTAATAAGAGTGCAGCTCTCTGGATATATTTGTGGTGTGACTACTCATGCATATCGTTATCACTGAGATTTCAGTTTCTTTTCCCCACTACAACCTTGTGTAATCCTATCTGCGCTATGTTTACGCCTGCGCTTCAGAGGCGGAGAATCTTCCCGCTGGCTGTAGCAAATTGTGTGACCTTAGTGAATCCAGTGGAATACAAAATCAACCTCTGTTAACATGTCTCCTATAATTTGCTTGAATCCTCCCCTACATGCATATGCAAAAAGGAGACAGGCGCACCCTGCAAACGCTCACTAAAATGTGAATGACATGGTTACATATTTACTAGCTGTACATGGAGCTGTGACTTTAAAACCTCCATTTGTGATTTGCTCTTACAGGAGAAAGGAACATCATTAATAGTGATTCATCTTTTGTCTCTGTCAGATAATCCTACATGTGCAAGTTTAATGTGATGTTTCTGATAAACCACACGTACTGTAGTTAGAGAGAACAGATGATCTGTGCACATGCTCCTTACTACATCTCATGTGGAACCAAAGCTGAAATGACTACAGGACCTCAAAGGTGTTCAGATAGGCTTGGTTGAAACACCTAGCCTGGCATCGCCAGACCAATTAGCAAATGTGGATTAGTCATTCATTTCAAGTTCATTTTTGATTTCCAAGGGGCAATATCAACGGATGCAGACCATAATGCCTCTGGACGCAATTGGATAGACCTCCAACCAATCAGAGCAACGAATCTTGTGACGTAGCGCTGAGCCAATCCTGTTGGAAGTACAGCAAACACATCTTTCTTCTCAACAAGAGCTTTAAGTGCAGTTGTTTCTTCTTCTTTTAGTTTAATACTGATGCGATAGCGGATTCAGAACGTTCCACATCAGCAGCAGCCATCTTGGTTGTTTTACGAAAATGCCTCAACGGCGCTCATCTGTACAGTCATCGTATCCTACCCGCCCCATATTAGATAAACGGTTGTGATTGGCTCGACCCGGGCCTGGTCGGCTGGAAATCTCTCTGAATGGGAGGGGGACCAGACGCATCTGCCAGAGCAAATAAAACATGAGCTCGCAGATTCTTGGTGTTTTTATCTTTGCTGTGTCAGTTAAGTAGCAATAGGCTAAGTGTATCTTCTGACTGGTTTCTGTGTCTGGTAGGTGAAACACCACATCTCGATCTCCCTCTGTGTGACTTGCTTTCTCACTGTAAACCTTCTCTGGTTGTTTTCCAGGTGCAGCATCGGATCACAGGGCAGGTGATGGCACTGAAAATGAACACGCTGGCCAGCAACAAAGCTAACATGCTGCGAGAAGTGCAGCTCATGAACAGGCTTTGCCACCCCAACATACTCAGGTGAGTAATAACTTATTTAAAAACACACTTCCAACGTTAGTGTATGTGACGCCTGTGTTGCCAAGTGAGTTTAAATCAATATACTGAATATACAATGTAAATTGTCTTTTATAGTAAAAACTCTTGTCAGGCTCAATCAGCGTTGTGCCACTCTGTCGTGGAGAATCCACTCTGTCCATAGCAAGTCAATATGCTCTTATTGTAATTGGCCTATCATTCAGTGTGATGATGGAGGGTTTTTCTCAGCAGTCAGTAAACAGTAAAAACTAGCCTCCCCCACTCTTAACAAATACTGCTAATGCACCTAAAACCCTTTCATGAGTCTGGTTTCCAGGGGACACTTGTACTGTTGTACTGTATAATGATCCACTAAAGGCAGGGGCACGTTACAGTTGTCTGGACAATTATAATTCAGATTTGGGCGTTACAATAGATCATATCTGGGCCCGTGTGTTGACTCCAGAGAAATGGTACACAAAACATACATTGTCAGTTCATACATTTTTAATCGGTTAAATTCTTAATTGCTATTAATGGATTAATGACTCATCATTAACATCCCTATGCACCAGTGCTGTTTGCCTGAATGATAAACTTGAATGCGGCTGCTGATGAACACTTCTTGACACTGTGGCAGCTTCAGATAACCTTTTCACTGCTATCGACAGTCAACACAGGGTTTCGTACAAAGTCTTGAAAGTTTGGAAAATGCTTAATTTTAACCATTATGTTTTCAAGGTTAGGAAAATGCTTGAATTTTAGTATACTCCTTGAAAGATGCTTGATTTTTAACATAATAAAAGAAAGTTCTTTTCTTGTGTTCACTTGTCATTCATAGCTAGGTAAGTCCTTTGTGGATCCCTTACTCTGGAAATTAGGAAGTATTTAATAATCCTGATGAAAACACACAATCAAAGTTAATATGAACAGCTGGTAAAATAAACAAAGTGACAATATACATTGATTGCTGTGGGAGTAAAGGAATTCTGTAAACTTTATTTTTCGCAGCTGCATTTATAGTAGATGTGATGATAAAGGCTTTGAGAGTCTGGAAATATTTGGTTTAGGTACCTTGAAAGTGCTTGAGGTTGTGCATGCAGGGGAAAATGGGAAAATGAATAAAATGTTGAAACATTCTCAAATATGACCTACAGTATTTCCTTACCTCTCGGCAGGTTTCTTGGGGTTTGTGTGCACGAAGGTCAACTCCACGCTCTGACTGAGGTAAAACCATCACCACCATCAACTCTTTTTGTCACTTTGAGTCTCCCTCTTTCACTCTCATTGGCCTTTCCCTTTTCTCCTTCATCTGTGCTTGCACTGCAAGTAGTGGTTAAATAACTGAAACAAAATCATTTCATGTTGACATACCTAAAATATGATCACAAATGCAGCTGTCAGCTGTATCTGCTTTAAATGATGGTATACCAGGTACTTTACAAAGGGATTCTTCCAAACTGCTTACATGATGTGTAGTGGTTACCATGGTTACCACAGAGGCAGAGCTGGACATAGTTGTCCTCGCCACCAGAGGGCTCTGTTTACTGTAAGCTGTGCTGAAGAGTTTCATCTGACTCAGTCTAATCTGATCTGTATTTTTGGGTGAAAACTGGTAAAAACTGGAAACTATGAGCCTCACTGTAACACTAATAAGCCTATGAGGACTGAAATAGTAGATAGTAGTAGTAGTAGAAGTGAGAATGAGAACATAGAGAGAACAGGTATTAACATGTGGTTATTCCCCCCCCCCCGTAGTATATAAACGGAGGAAACCTGGAGCAGCTGTTGGACAGTGACCTGTACCTGTCGTGGGGCGTCAGGATCGGCCTGTCTCTGGATATTGCCCGAGGGCTGCAGTACCTGCACAGCAAGGGCATATTTCACAGAGACCTCACCTCCAAGGTACAGCATGCCGGTTTAAGATGCATAGTATGGATCTTGAGGGCGACATCAGCTATGTTGATTGGGGGGGTCTCACGGTTAGATTCAGAATTGATTGTTAATTCAAAACTGATTCTTGAGTCAATAAATAGATAGGGGGCAGTAACCATTGACTCGTGTCCTTTGTCCACAGACAGTTAAGCTAACTGGTCTTGATGAAGATCTCTGTCTGACCGCACTGTATTCATTTGGAAACATCTTACAGATTTCTGCCTGTATGAGAACAATGACATGAAAGTGTTCACTGGTTAAATGTTTTTTGTAAAAACAGAAGTTGGTCTATGTGTTCTGGAGGGTGGGAGGGAAAAAGGGAAAAAAAGGGCTCTGTTGTGTTGGTATTAATGTGTTGTTCATTGGGTGCTCCGCTCCGCTAACGTTAGTCTCTGGGTGATGGGTATGAAGTATTCACAAAATACTTCACCTTCCTCTTGCAAAGCTAATTATGAACTTAAAGGATCATTTTAAAGGAGGACATTTTTGAAGATGAACTACAAGATAACTCTAGCATTTGCGCTGTACACCATTTGGGTGCTGCAGTGCTCGCAGTTGAGCTCTGCCTTTTTCTCCCACCTCTAACGATGATCATTTTTAAAACACAAGCGGTGCCTTCTGCAAACATCTGCAAATCACACTAATGGTCACTAATACAGCAAGCGGTTTTGTTTGAGATTGAATTGAAATGTTAAGTAAGGTGCATAAACTAAAACTGTTCATTCCACTGTTCAAACATTAAGTATTTACAAAAACTAACTTTACATGGAGTCAATACACTTCATAGAATTCCGCCATGATGCTGAAGTTCTCCAGTAAAGTACAGAGGGAACAGTTTCCTGTGTCCCTTTGTTACGGCCTCCACCAGAACACAAACATTTGGCTCACCCCTGTGGCCAGCAACATATACGAAGGACGCCATTCCAGAGGAATAGTGTGTTAACCAAAAAGATTTTTATTAAGGAACCAAATAATACTACATATTAACCAAAGCTATGGGAGTCTGGAGGCCTGGCCAAACATAACAAAAATGGGGGAAGTCTGGGCCAGCCACATAGCAGGCCGTCGGACCCAGAACTTGCCCCCCTAACCTACCAAAAATGGTGCATAAACTAAACTACCAACAAAAGCCGCGAAAACTAGACTACCAGACCTCCATCCTCAAAAGAAAGAAACACAATAAGGAGAGAGAGAACAAGGGGGGGGGGGGTTGCTAAGAGATGTATACAAATCTTTCCTGTTGCCTGTTATCACAAACAGGAAAAGGAAGGCTCGAAGCAAAGGAATGACAGAAATCAATCTGTGATTAGTGTTTCTGATCTGAACGTTTGTTATTTCCCATGATATTTGAAAGGGCTAGGATGATCAGGAACCTAAATGCAAGCTGAATTATTCACAGGCTGCCACTCAACCCCCTCATATACTGTACACAGAACTGCTGTTACTTTCAAAACTTGCTTTGTTTTAAGGAAGGACTAATTTCACCCTCTAAAGCTCCACCCAGACATTTCCTCCTGACAAAATGTAGAGAAGTAACGGAACTCAATCACAATACTGGAGCTGTTTCGGCTCACATAGTCTTCAACGTTCGAGTGGGGTCCTTGGTGCTGATGTAATCTTGTAAACAAGTCCAGGTGTTAGGTGATGCTCAAGGTGTAATGGAAAGTCTACCGCTAACAGTTGTAGCCCGAACAACAGTTTAGAACAGCGGGCTCATGTTTTACAACCTGAACAAATAAAACGAAATCTATTTGCATGGCTGGACGAGAGGTCAGCGAGAAAATTGTTCTTGTATTTTCAGGTGGTTAGTACATTTTAATTGGCACATTCCTACCAATAGTTGTCTGTATATCTGACCTCCTGACTGTTTCCCTGTGCAGAACTGTCTGGTTCGCTGTGATAACGGCGTGTTCACTGCTGTGGTGGGAGACTTCGGCCTGGCAGAGAAGATCCCTGTTTACAGGTCAGTGTTTCCTTCCTCTTTGCCTTTACACACCGGGGACGTGACCAATAAACGACACGAAAATGTGAAATACTTGCCTGCGAATATTTTGCATCAAAACTATACAGACTGGCAGCGATGCAAATTTGCAATAGATGGATAGATAGATGGATACATGAGCAAAAACTAAAGATAACGAGCAAAAAACTATACAATACAATACAACAATAACTTAAAATAAGTAGGATGATTTTACTGTACATATACACGTGTAATGCTAAGTTCGATGTAGATATAGATATAGATATAGATAGATAAATGTGTTACTGAAGCTCTAAGGAATAGTTTATAAATAAAGAAAAAATGTATCTCATTAAAATCTCTATGTATGTATCTCTGCCTGTTAAAAGGGAGTTTTTCCTTGCCACTGTCGCCTAGTGCTTGCTCATGGTGGGAACTGTTGGGTCTCTGTAAATATAAAGAGTCGGTCTAGACCTGCTCTACTCGAAAAAGTGCCCTGAGATAACTTTGTTATGATATGGCGCTATATAAATAAAACTGAATTGAATTGAATTGAAAATGCTAATTCATGCAGAAATGTCTGAAATCTAATGAGTTCATGATCTCTGTAGTAGGAAGCTGAAGTTTTAATATGGAGGTGTTATCATGAAAAAGTCAGTAATGAACTATGCATATAGTCATGATAACTTGTATATGTCTCAGTTATATGTGAAACTTTCCTTTGCAGCTTCCCCCTGCTGTATTGAGCCCTTTGAAATGTTGGTGTAGAGCTGATTCATCACCTGTTTATCTGACTTTTGAATCCGCTGCTGCTTTACTTCTGGGAAGTCCCTGTAATAACTGTACACCTCAAACCTTGCTCTCTCCTCATAAAAACGCCCCTAGGGAGTAAAGGCCTTAAGGGCCCAGTATGTGTAACCACAGTTGGCAGAAACTGTGTAATAGATGAGTAATTGTTAGTTACTTGTTAATAGGAGATCATGTTGAACTCAAATATTAAGAGGCAATGGTTAAAGCGTTATGAGCTGATAGCTGATTGATTTGAACAAAACAGATCTGTAGCCATTGAATTGAAACACTTGCTAAAACCAGTATAAATCTGTATCACTGTAAGAGGTTATTTATGCTTGCAGTCAAAGGTCAGTGCTTAACCCATCTCAGTCTGTGTTTAGTGCATTATATGTCGGTGAATTACTTCTTGTGCAGAAACAGGTTCAACATGAATACATTCTTTCATTAGTTGGGGATGGGGCTTTATTTTAATTTTTTAATAATTTGTTAATTTATGAAGTAATAATTGGCACAGGCGTATTTCTAATATTCTGTTCCCTGTGCATGTAAATGGGCATGGGAAAAAATATAATCCAATACAACAACAAGGCATTAAAAAGAACCAAAACTGAAGATTACAAGCAAACAAAGACGTGTTGCATTGTACAGTGGGGTCTGGGGACTATTTTTTAGATCATGGAGTGTAAAATCTAATTCAAATCATAGCACTAGCTCACAGCAAATTCCGACAAGTGTAGTTACTCTGAAGGAGCACCTGACTTCACGGGAAACTTGGTCTCTTTGCAGTGGTGGTGTGGGGAAGCAGCCTCTGGCCATTGTGGGCTCCCCATACTGGATGGCCCCTGAAGTTCTGAGAGGAGAGCTGTACGACGAGAAGGTACACCTGCTTCATCTTTGGTTTCTGCACAGCTCACTGGAGTACTATACAGCATTAATGCAGCACTGTGTAACTTTTGAGAAAATAACACATTCTTCCTTTTACAAATGAAAAGCTGAATTATAAGCAATCAAACACACCCAGGGTCATTTCAATACACTCAGGGTTTTTACTGCTACAGACTTATATACCACAGTATCTCTCTAATGCAAATTAAGAAATAAACACGCAGTACTTCACCAGGAAAACCATTTCCCTCGCTCTCAATCAGGTTGCCTAATGATGATGTCATTAAAGCAACTGACTGAAGAGAATCTTGGGAAATAAAGAAAGATTATTCAGCAAAAATGACATAATCTCAACAAAAACTTGACTTAAAGGTCAATGCATGCCTGGAGTTAGACACTGGTGATGAGGTAAACAAAGACAAGAGCATCCTCTTCTAAGCAAACAAAGACACTGTCAGTCTTTCGGTTATGGTATGTTGACGATGGAAAGTAAGTGTGTATTTTACACTTTCACCCAGAAACTTAAAGTGTAACTCCACCCTTAAATTCTGCTAGAACCCTCCCTCCCAGCATATTTAAAAACTGCAACAGAGGAGTGAGGGAACAACAAAAACAAAGCAAAATGTGAAAAACAGCAAACACAAAGCCAGGTAGTAGTGCAGGCCCTCATCATTCACTCAGAACACCTTATAACAGAGGCAATATTGGCCACTAAAACAAAACCAGGGAGTGCTGAACCTGAAATGAATTGTGAGTATTGGCACAAATACCAGCAGCTTTAACCCTAAACTATTGGCATCAGTACCTGTCCTCTACTACACATAAGGCAGTTTGCTACTGTATGAAATCTACTTTGAGCCCTAACCTGTGTGCATGATCCGAGCTAAAGCCCAAGACAGAACTGACATGCACTTCCTCTCCTCTGCTCAGGTGGATGTGTTTGCGTACGGCATCATCCTGTGTGAGATCATCGCCCGGATTGAAGCTGATCCTGACTTCTTACCCAGGACAGAGGTAGGAGTCTGCAGCGGGTCACTGTTTGCATGTGTGTGTGTGGAGGGGGGACATGGAAACTAGTTGCAGTTTGTTGATCCAGATAAAACTAGTCTTCAGTCTGCAGTGAGAGGACCTGAATAGTTCATCACTGCATGTGTAAGGTGCAATTCAGTATAATTCTTTTTCATACTTGATATGCAGTGATTGTTATTTAATATTTGTGACACAACAACAAAACATGAAGGAATCAATATATTACACTGAGTCACTGAAGCGTGTGTGTGTGTGTGTGTGTGTGTGTGTGTGTGTGTGTGTGTGTGTGTGTGTGGGACTTTGGTCTGGATGTGGATGCTTTTGAGAACATGGTTGGGGATTGTCCACCTGCGTTCTTTAGCCTCGCTGTCACCTGCTGTAATGTAAGTACACACAGACAAAGTTTCATTGATGTTAAGATACTCAGTCATCAGCATCATTGTACATATGTGGAACCTTTTCCTGGTGTTGTTTTCAGATGAGTGCAGAGAGGCGTCCCTCGTTCTTCGACATTGTCTTCACATTGGAGGGCATGGAGAGAGAAGAAGAGAGAGAGAATCCCGTTGCACTCGGTAAAAGGATCAAATTAATGATTTTTAAAAAATGCTTTCATCAAATGTAAGACATGGGTTTTTTTTTACAGCATTGTCGGTATGGTTGCTCACACAAGGCTAGATGATCTTCTTCCTGAATACTCTGATCTGTCCCCTATCTTGAATCTAAACTTTCAGCATTTTCCGATTAAGACGGGGGATATGCCGATATTATTCGGGTTTTAGGAACATTCTTTGGAGATGTATACAGCACATTCAGAATATGCGTCTCAGTTGAGGGCTGTGTAGGAAATTAAAAAAGATATTTTGGGGGCAACTTTTGCCCCCGCTGTCTAAAACATTGGGGCATTTCCAAAATTTTGGGGGCAAAAATAGTAATTAATGCATAAAGTTGCTGTTTTTAATGTGAAATGAGCCCAAATTAAAATGCATAACATTACAGTAATCACCAGCTTGTGCATGAGTAAATAAAAAGCACAGCATACTATTACTGTTCCAAAGAGAAGTGTGCAATCATGTGGAATAAGTACGTCATTTAAAAAACACAATCACAAACGGCACTGATACTGTTTCTAACAAATATAGTGGATGGGGAGATTTAGAAATTTCATTCATTAATATCGTTTATAATAGATTATCAACGTGTTTATGTGCCAGATTCGGCAGCTACTTCACTGCAGGTGCAGGATCACCTGGCCTCTGCCAGTCAGGTATCGAAACAGTAGTGTGAACAACAGAGCTGTTTGTGCGAGTGTGTTAGAGACGAAAATGAAATGAATTAAATGAATATAAAATGATGGTTTAGTGTAGGATTAGGATATTGGCCTAAACTGGTAAATATCTTCTTTTTTTCTCAAAATCTTGGGGGCAATTTTTGCCCCTTGATAATGGTTTTTAGGGCCAAATCTGAGATTTCTTTTTTGCCCTTTGCCCCCGCTAATTTCCGACGCTGCTTGGGGGTTTTACCGCCTGTTTACGGTCAGCTCTGTGCGCTGCAAACAAACCAGCTAGCCAACAGTTTGCAAGGCTGGGGTAGAGATGCATGCACAAAAGAAAAGCCCACATTTCTGGTGGGAAGGAGAAACACACCTATTTTTAAACATGATGAAAGACTTGGACATCAACAAGTTTTTGGATATGTACAAATATCGCAACGCCGACCTTTTCAAGAAGGTGGTTGGACGAATGAAAGAGGGAGGCTGAGTTTGCACGGCTTGAAAAGGCTGCATGTAAACAGGAATATTAGTGGAATATTCATTTTTATTAGCCATGTAAACATCTTAGTAGGAATATTGTCTTTTTTGGATTAAGGGCAAAAAACAGAATATTTTGTGCATGTAAACATAGTCAGTGATGTTTTGCTTCTTTAACCCCAGTATATCTCCTGGAGGTGCTAAGAGAATATGATGACAAAGAGGATGAAACAGTTCTGGATAGTTTGGTCGGCATTGTGTTTTTTCCACCTCAAAGCGTACTCTTAAAGGAATTGTTGTTCTACTGAAAATAGTACCATATAATACCAATAACACCACATAAGAAATTTAAAATGGTGGGAAAACCTTCAACCCTAATGAGTCCATACCACCAATTTGTTTGTGCAGTCCAACAAACACTATTGGCAGCATGTGTTACACATCCTCGGTGACGTTTGTATTTTCTGCCTCTCTTGGTC